>JAQFYC010003322.1:0-21181 GCA_034694165.1 Tomocerus mixtus | reverse complement strand
TCTAATTATTGGACACTATGTCTGAAATATTTCAATTTTTTATCCAAGGCGGGGCCCCTCTGGGCCCTTCGGGCCCAAGGGCCCAGGGGCATTGCCCCTGCTGCCCCCCCGGTAGTTCCGCCACTGCTTCTGTTCATACTTAATAATTGTTTTTCTTATGGGGACAAAAATTCATAAGCAAGCCTAAGTAAGCCGCCGTAAGCTAAGCCTAAGTACTGCATATTGTGCATATTATTGCTTATTATGTAAGGTCATTAGCATTGTAATTGAGTAATTAGTATTTTATCTTTTAAAGCATAATTCCATAATTTTCAGAGTAAGTTCATGTACTTTATATTTTATGTACATGCATGGCCATGTACTGTGTGTACATAATATTATGTGTTTTGTATGTGTATAGTACTAAAAGTGCTAAGCTAAGTGAAATGATCCCAAAAAATGAATCATCACCGGATACGGTGTGTGACGTCATATTATTTGAATAATCGCGGAGTGCACTTTTGAGCTCTGTGTCTTGTGTGTAGTCTTTTGAGAGAATAAATCCACGAACTGCAGGCAGGGCACGGTTGATTGCGATTATTGGCGATGCTGCAGTTTACACACACATAGCATAGGACTTTTAGTAATAAATATAGTAGTATAGTGCAGTTTGGTCTTGTATAAGTCTATGTCTGTGTACGATACGATATAGTTTTTTAGAATTGTAAATTGTAATGTAATTGTGTATGATGATAGTACAACAAATGATTGTTGTAGATGTCTTGTGTGAGTGAGTGATACTTTTTTCTGGTGATATTTATTATTTTGCCTAGACTAGACGTATAGATGTAGTATCAATCAGCTGGGTTGTTATAAGAAATTTAGTGACTGAATATATTAAAATAATGATGATAACAATAATAATAGAATTGCTAATCTATTATAGTAAACTGACTTGACTAAGTAAACCAAAGCTAACTGCAATCTTTTATTTGTGGTTTATTTGGGAGTAGACAGTTCTTGGACTGTATCTGTTGTAATCTGTAGCTTAGAATTAGATAGACTGTTATTTACAATCTTTAAATGGATAAGTAAAGTATGTAATTACGTCACCCGTCCGAACCCATTTTTTGTGAAGATTAAGTCAAAAAGAAATATATACAAAGAATACATACAATAAAATATTGCCAAACTGTCAACACGAAATGACACTTTTTTGTTATAATATATTTGGTTGTGTTGCAAATTATATGATCTAAATATTCCTCGTCAATCAGTATTCCTCATCAATTCAGCAGTGGAAAACTTAAAAAGGTCCCAGAAAGTGAACCAAGAACAAAAACAAGTACCGGATTTGTTTCTACTAGGCTGACAGCTAACAGCTAAGAACGACGGTAATTCTTTACATTAATTTTTAAGTGATTCTTAATTAATTCGTATATTATGAATGTCAATATTGCAAAACTTCTTTTAAGTGCCTTTACTATCCCTATCCTATTGGCTATATAGATATGTATTACACGTATCCACTATGTACACAGAGTTTTGCTCTATCCATCGGTCCAGTAACATTAGGCATAGTTTGTAGTTTCGTATTTAAGTTATGGACACAAAATAATAAGTCTACTGTAGTGTACTTAGCTTTAGTCCGTATAGTGTATAGCCTTTGACCCTAACATCAATACATTTTCTTAATAGTATCTTAAGCTAATTTTATGAAGTTCAATTATGCATATAATTTTTAACATAAATAGTATTCAATTCAACATAATATAGAAAACACTTCATATAGTATAAACAATTATTTTCACAACATTTTAGCCAATTACTGCACAGTACCCCTTGATACTGGATAGTATACCTTATATAGTTCAGTATAGTCCATATTTTATATAACCGACTGGGCAGACAGCAGAAATACAAATTAGGCAACTAATTGTTATTGACGTTTGATGTCCTTCCATATAATTAAGGACACTTCCACATCCATTTCCATATAATTATCGTCCACATCCACACAACTTAACCTGTACATTATTACTCTGGTACACAAACCTATGCATGTAAGGCAGGCCTAAGTACTGCCTAAACCGAAAAGGTTAAATCTACAGAGTGATCTTGTATGTGTACTAACTAACTATACTTACTCACTACATAAACTGTCAATCTGTCAAGTGGAACTGGATCCAATTTAATAAACAAGCACACCACTACACATACATACGCGTACATACACATACATGCATTATTGTCTTTGTCATTAATTAATTGCTATATTCATTGTTTATAATATAGTAAAGTATCAAAATGACTAATACTATTTAGTAACATAAACGTTATTATAGTAATATACCCAGTGTAATTTGTCAATTACATAATATTTTTATGACACCCATTATTATGATGTGATATGGTGTTTACAGTGTGGCGGAACCGTAATGGTCATTGTCATTGTACCTATTAGTTCCATATACATGACCATTATTTCCTGTAACATTAATATTATGGACGTATTTAATTAATATTGCAAAATAAATGGCAAAGGACAAGTAAGTAGCCCTTACCTTACTTGCTCTTTCGGTTACGTATTTAGCGTTTAGCCTATATAAGTGTTATTTATGTGTAATGTAATTTGTGTATAAAGAATTCCATGAGTAATGAAATGAGAATAGGTGTATATGTGTAGGAGTACACATTACATATTATGTATCACATCACATTGATCACATGCATGCATACAAATTAAAAATATATGATCTAGCTATAATGTATAATATATATAATTACTTAATAAATTATCTACCTTAGTCATAACCATGTAAATTTTTATTATGCATTTTACATTGCATTTATGTATGTTCTTCCCATTTTAATTGTTTATACTTGTTTTGTAGATTTACAAGCAGACGTATCAGCGAAAATAGACGATGTAAAGACATTCTTTGAAGAAAAACATGAAGAAAATAAAGCAATTTGCCGACAAAGCCTTTGTGCGGTAAGTGATACTTAAAAATAAAAAACTGCAACATTGCATGTAGCTCTAATGC
The DNA here is from genome assembly GCA_034694165.1 of Tomocerus mixtus. Taxonomy (NCBI): domain Eukaryota; kingdom Metazoa; phylum Arthropoda; class Collembola; order Entomobryomorpha; family Tomoceridae; genus Tomocerus; species Tomocerus mixtus. The sequence goes on along the minus strand of JAQFYC010003322.1, from coordinate 18,155 downwards.
ACATCGCAGTAAGTATCTAGTGACTATAGAACGGTTTGCATACTTATTAATGTATGTTACCATTTTACTATCTTTTAATCTATTGTGTTTGTAATTTCAGTCCGGACAAAACAGAAGTTCTTTCAGAGGATTTACAGGAAGCAGAACGACGGATAGATTTGATAAAACAGTCATGCGAAAGTACAGCAAAAAAGGTTTCGGGGTGCCTACAGGCACAGGGTAAAGATGGAGGAGCAATTGATAAAAGAATTGTAAGTAAATTGTGACTTCATCACTTTTCTACAATTGTTAACTTCGTTGAAAAATGTGTTAATTATTACTAAGTATGATTGTAGTAACAATGTGTTTCTGTTTACTGTTACACAGAGAAAAGTTCCGGTGTTTGCATTAGGATCTAATATGGTCACCCACGGGAAAAGTTTTTCGGGGACGAATTCGGTTTTGGGGTATTTAAAAAACGTTATGTTAATTTAATAAGAATAAAATAATAATGTATGTACTATTTGTAATAATGTAATTTCTTGTTACAATAGGGAAGTACTTCATGAAGCTGGAACAATCGAGATGAAATTGGCTCAGGAAATGGTTGAATACGAAATCAAGCTTGAAGAACTAATTTTGAAACCATTACAAACATTTATGGATACAGACTTACCGAGTGTTTTCAAATTGAAAAGAACGTTGAGCAAACTTACTGAGAATATGGACACAGCTAGATTGAAATTTCAGCAAGCTAATAGGTCAAGTCATTCCATGTCCGGAACTTCTAGTGGAAAAATTGATAGTTTTAAAGACGAATGGGAAGATTCTCAACAGAAAGTGGAGCAGTGCAGGGTATGAAAATTATTATTTATTCCAAATTATATATTTACACTGGCAGCAGAAAATCTACGCACCAACAGTAAATATTGGCATTACCTATCTAGTATAGTAACGACATAAAATAATTACATTGTAAGTTAGTACACATGTTTCTGAACTATGTTGCAAAGTGGTTTTGTTGATATTTTGTCTAGGATCACCTTGCTTCGGAAATGTACGCATTGATAGCTCGAGAATCGGAGATTTCTAATTACATCGTTGAATTTTTGAATTATCAAAAGAATTATCATAAACAAACATACTTAATTTTGGAAGAATTAGTTCCTGAGGTAGATGTTATACTTAAAAACTCTGCCTCCAAACCTTCCTACGGCGTGGACTTAGAAGAACATCTTAAATCAACTGAAAGCAGAATAGCATATCCCCTCGAACTTTGTATTTGTGGCCTACTAGAAATGGCAATGGAGGAAGAGGGTTTATTCCGTATTGCGGGAAGTAAGTCAAAAACAATTTAGTCACCTTTCTTTACAAACCTGGAATTTTTCAGAAAATATTAATATTATTTATTTTGTAATGCTATCAGTGTTTCCTCTTCCTCTTCATAAATAAAATTAATCTGTAACGAAAATAATTCTAGCTAAATTCTTTTACAGGTGCTTCGAAGGTAAAGAAACTGAAATCAGCTTTTGACGCAGGACTTATTAATTTGAAAGCATTAATGACTGAATTTGGAGACCCCCATGTCATAGCCAATGCTCTTAAATGCTACCTCCGTGAACTGCCATCACCTCTTTTAACCGCAGATCTTTATGAGGATTGGCTTGCAGCAGTTAAAACAACGGATGGGCAGGCTAAATTGCAAGAATTGTGGAAAGTGGTGAGCCAACTTTTTCTGTATCAATTATTATGCGTTTATTATAGCTGTTCACTGAGATAGCATGTCTCAGCAGAAGTGTAGATGAAAAACTGAATGAGTTTTAGATTGTTGTTTCACAACTGATTGTCAGTGTAGTAAAACCTAGTAGGTATTCGTTTCCTTCCGATTATAGCTACTTTGATTGTATATGTATATATCCATATAATTAAATGCCATTTTTATCATTGTTAAAGGTCCGCCGTCTTCCAACTCCAAATCTCGACAATCTTCGTTATCTTGTAAAGTTTCTCAGAGAGCTCAGTAAACACCAAGACTTGAACAAAATGAGTCCTGTGAATATAGCCATAGTGATTGGGCCTAATTTAATGTGGAGTCCTGCACAGTCGGACGAAGCAGCAATGAAGGATAGTTCTGCAATGGGTTTGAATATGACAATGACCCATTTGTACAGCTCCGTTTTAGAACAGTTGATTACCTACTCAGATTATTTTTTCCCGGAAGGTAATAGTGTTCCCAACATTTTTGCAAAATGGTTCAAAAATGGTTTGTAACAAAAAATATTTTATTTTTGTAGATATTGAATTCTTTGTCACGTGTACAAAGCCAACAGAACAAGAATTAAACAACGCACTGGAGCCGTCAGTCAACCCGACTATCGATGAAGGAAATGAAGTATTTTCAAATGTAAGTATTAAGCGCTCGCCATCCACTAGTAGTGTAGAGGAACATAGTCCTACTGGAAGTCCTAAACCTATGCGTCGCAGAAAAAATAAGCCAGCTCCCGTGCCACCGGGAACCAATACAAGGAACTGGACTGTTCATGAAAAGGGCCCTGCCTCAATAGATGTTTTGGGAGGGAAAGTAAACAGCAACAGCAACCAGAAACTCAATGTTCATAGAATGTCGCAAAAGAAATCAGAGGGCCCTGCGTGGGTTCCACCAAGTCCCAGTCAAATGGACAATCGTAAGAAAATGTCGCAACCAGAAATCGTAACTAATTTGTCATCTGTTCAAAACTCACATACAGCTGAACACCCAGTAAAAGTAGTACCACCAAAGCCGCCTCAACCGCAATTGACCATGCAATCAAAATCCGACTCAACGGATCGTAGTTATTCTCCAGTACATAATAATGAGTCATTCGCAAAAATTCCTTTGCGTCACAAATCTTCCTTCAAAGTAATTGGTTCGTCAAACGACAAAGAGACTTGTCTCTCTACAGATATGAATTCTATTTCGTCCAATACAGGACCTTATATTGTTGACAGAACTAATGCTTTCAGCAGTCTTCCAAGACATTTTCATACGGATAATTTTGATAGAAGTCAGAAAGCCCCAAGACCGCCAAGTATTTACGCTATTAGCTCTGTTCCTAGTGCGGAGCCAATAAGTCTTCCACCTGGGAAACATGTTAAGAATGAAATGAAAACGTTTTCGCCGCTACCACCACAATCTCCTGGACAGCCACAGCCAGTACATCAGAAACATTTGGGCACTGGCTCTGAGGAAAAGTCCGCTCCGGAAAAAGTTGATTCCGAAAAAGGCAGTTCGCACGAAGATTCAGATAATGTAGAAAACTCAGATCCTCTATGCACTAATTCTCAAGAGATACCAGGGAAGGAAACTCTGAAAACCGGTCGACCTGTTCCTGCACCTCGATCTAGTCTCCTTTTTCAAAGCAGTAGTTCCAATCTCCATTCTACTGGTGACAATTCGTCAGAGCCGTTATTGACAAATATTCCTATCAGTGGAAACAAGGAGAAAGATTTTCCTATTGTTAAGGAGAGACCGTCATTGAAAGCCAAGCCAAGGGATTTGGGCAAGAAAGCACATTCGGTGAATATGTCAGCTGGCCAAAACCACCGAAGTAGTGAGAGCGGAGCAAATTCTGATAACTCGGAATGTCAAAATTCACACTGCAACGTTGAGTCGAAGAATGCAAGTCAAGATTCAGAGCCAGCTGCAGTCGAATCAAGTAGAGTTGGTAAGTTTATGCGACTGCGATCAAAAACTTCCCTACGATCCCAGTAAATTACAGTCATAGTAATATATTTTATTCGTGTGAAATAGGAGATTCTAAACCAGAGAAAGCGGACGACCCTGGAGTTTATGTGGGACGGATTAAGCCTCCTAGGCCTCAACCTCCCCCGAAGACTGCGACGAAATCATTATCGGGGGAAAGTACTGATTTATAAAATTTATGTAGACAATACTGGTATTATAAGTGGTTATGTTACTTTTTGACTATTACAATCGAAAAGTAAATCTCACTGTGTTTGGAAGTGCTTCTTTATGCGTAAACATAATCAAAATGATCTACTCTGGAGTAGACAATTGTATGTTCCGGCCGATTGCAGTCGCACAATGTTGTGCATATGTATGAAATCGCCGATTATTTTTAAGTATAGATGCTGATAAGCAATTATACCGATTGCCCTTTGCTGAATGCCCTTGATGTTACCTGATTTATCAATCAGCGGAAATTTATACTATCATAATGTTAATGTTTATTACAAGATATTCATCAATACTAAATATTATATTATATTACGGACGCAGATGTGATTAATATTATTAAACTAAGTACGCTAACTTGTACTGTTGTGCTGCACTCTGTCAATGCTGTATTGCTATTTAAGAATTTATTAGAAGGGGATGAGCTTTAGTAGACTAGAAATGAATTGTATTATGGCAAAATGAATTTACGTGAAATATTACATATTTACATTCTATATAAATTCGTTATATTATGCTGAAAGTTAATGAAATGAAAAAATAATTTTTATAATTATTAAATGGAAAAACTAAAGTATTGCCAAAATTGTGTTTGCTAGACTGTTTTTTACATAACCATAAAATAGGTGTACATACTGTCGCAACAATACATTTTATATATTTATTCATGCCATGTAAATATTATGAATGTGACACGGGCCTACTGTTTGACATTTTTTAATTTCACGTTGGTACCATAAAACCGTCAAATCGGCTACATTTTTTTTCTTGTAGTGATTGAGTAGAACAGCCTGCATTAGTCTCAGAAGAATAACTAGATGTTCAATTTAGATATGTATAGATTGCGAGCTTAAATTTTACTTGCGCTGGACCATCCCAACCTGAAAGCTAAACTTGTCCTCAGTCCTCCGTCTTATCATCTATATCATGTTTTTAATTCATGGGCGACGGTGATTATTCAAGCTTCATGTGTAAGACAGGAAAATATGGTACCCAGGTTGAAAACTAAAGCACATTTTTGCTAAAGTTCCATAGATACAAATACTTATTACACTACTGATATTGTTTTAGTGACCTAAATGTGGTTTTGAAAATGGTTCCGGTTGAACTTTCAATTAAAGTTTCCGATCTTAACCTTAAGATTTTACATTAGTCAATGCAAAATAATTTGGAAGCTTTTAGCATGTTTTCAACCGAAAATCCAGTGAAATTCAATTGAAAGCATTGATACCATTTTCCGTCTGATAACCTTACATAATTTTTCATATAAATCGCTGTTACAGATACATTGACACGAAAGCCAAAGTTACTCTAATACCGCCCATGCGGAACAAACTTTATATTACAGATAAACAGCAGCTCATAAGTCCAATACTGTCACTTTCTATAGAAGGAAGATCCAAATCTAAACCTTGAATAAATAAATCATGAAATGATACAGCAATCTGTCGAAGGACAAACCAGTTTCCGAGTTTTTTAGTAAATTGATTTCAATTTTATCTTGTATACAGTAGGCAAGTTTTTTAAATTCATCTAAACGTCATAAATTAGTAATTACAAATATTTCGAACAAAAATCAGCGAATATCAATGCAATGGCACCTAGATGAAAAATGTCCAAAACAACAAAGATGTACAGAGGAGCCAAACAACTTTCCCTGAAAATAAATTAACAAAATCTCAAACTACAATTATTTAATTCCTAATGCTTTGACTTTGGATTTTAAAACAGGATAACTTTAGACTTACACCGTTTGACCCTTAACTTAACTTAACTAAATGGCATAATTTTATTTGCTCTGTAGCGCGCACACAAGCGCTTTTCTAAACAATTAAAAAAATAACTTTCAACTCTCTCGTATTAAAGCTAGAGCGCTGATAAAAATTTGATGTTTACATTCCAACGCAGTAAGTGATTGCGTTTCCAACGATGCAAACCACAATGTCATATCTATCCAGGTTCTTGAACTATTTTTGTCTAAAGCCGACTTTCACTTATTGCTTTTCAAAATAGTTAATTTTTTTCAGGAGAAGCGCTCCACTACCGTACAGATTGTGGTATTTTTATATCAACGGTATAGACACACGAAAAGATGAAATATCAAATGGTATAGGCTACAATACTGTGTCTTTCTGGATTATACAGATATTGGCAGTGAAAGTTAAGTACTAAGCAACACCCTGTATACTAGTACTGTATAAGCCCTCTTTAAGAGATATTATTATGGTAAGTAATTAAGTACCGGTAATATAATTTGCTCTAAAATGAGGATGCGGATTATCAAGATGACTATTAGGTTTACGACGAATTTCATGTGAAAGTCCAAATTCAATGTTCCACGGCTCCACAATTTATGAAAATGTCCTCAATTGTGTTGGCTGAAATTGTATATACATTTACATACTTGTTCTAAATGCACTATAGGCACCCACGAGTGTTACCATTACAAATGAGGTAACTATGTGGATATTGTAGTTTCTTAAGATTACATTCGCATTCCGAGGAATTCGAACATGTACTACATGTGTAGAGTATGGGTAAAGCTCCCAGGATATGTAATGTAGTTAGGTACCGATATCTAATGTGAATTTTATTCTCCATACTCCCTACGAAACCTATGTAATGTATGTTATTTGGTACTGTGCGAATTAAGGTTTACTTTAGTTTATTTTTAGGCATTTTCCTTTACGGGATTTTCTTTGAGGGACGTAATCTTGGATTGGCTCCAACTCCCAACCCAATTCTATTTTTGACTCATTTATTTATAGACAGATAGCAGATTCAAGAAGAAGAAGAAATTAAGTGGAAATATCTACTTTTGCAGTGAACAACATCCCGAGAGTGCTCATCCTATTTGGATTGCTTGCTTTTTGCGGTTTCCTGTAAGTTTAGCAATAATTTCAAAAATATATAAAATTAATTATATAATCATTTACGTATATCAGTTCGTTTATTACCTGTATTAAGGGCTATGCCCTAAAATTAGTTTATCTACAATGTACACCTAGTTCTATCATATAATAGTGTGTCGATCTATCCTATACCACAGTTTAAAATCAATTAAATATTATCTCCACCGATATACTCTACTCAGTTTTTCGCAAGCAGTTCTTCAAAAACTTCCAAAAAGGATACTTTGCTAATATGAAACAATGGAAGATTGCAGTAAAAATATACATTAGCGAGTGCTACCCTGTTAAGCAATTTGATTTTATCCTAGTTAGATGTTATAGGTGCTGTTCAAAAAAATGTAGTGCTTATCTTATGTGATAATTACATAACATCCTACCTTAAGGCCGTAGGCCCTGCAATTAATAAGGGTTAGGTAGATTTGCATAAATATTTAGAACTCCTGTAAGTTCAAATTATATGGACACCGGATTTGTTACAACATTTTATCCTTAAATCCTTTGTTGTGGGTAAACAATTGTTCACTGTTTGCTTGAGTGGACTCCATTTTGGAAAGGAAGTGAGCGAAAGATATATGTCAGGGTCAGAATAGTATATAATCAGACTATTATATAACAACCCGCTATCTACAACATCTACACATAGAGCATATTAGTCTGCTGGCTGACTACTTACATAAAGGATTACCGCATTATAATAATACTATATATATGTAGCCTATATGTTTTAGCATTAGCCACAGAATAAGAATACGAATGGTAAGAAACAAAAAGATTATTCCGATAGATTACAAGTAAACGAAGACTAAAATTCTTTGTTTAGATGAATAAAATTGATTCAATAGCAAACACAATGACAAAAATACGCAGTAAAGTCATCAATTTAATTAAATGAAAACCAAAGAAAAGAACAAGCAATTTATCTTCATTATAGTATAATTTATGTCGTTTCTGTACTAAAAGAACAGGTAGACCATTTTTATGTTTGTGCCAACTTATTTAATGCCAGCTTAGAAAGCATTTTAAAAAAATAGTTGAAAATCTTGTTTCTTTCTTACAATTTTCATACAATTTCAGCTTTCTGCTAATACTAAATATACGCAACTTACCCTTTGAGGAATTGACATAAAATTAATGAAATATTTTATAAGTATGTAGTAGAGAGAGCTGACCCTCATGTATCTGTAGCTTAAGGATACTATAAAGCTAGTGAAATATATGCTCTGAGAAACTTGATCCAATGAGAGCGACAGTATTGCTTTCCGGTTATAATCCCCGGAAGAATTTATATAAGAAGAATAGTTACAGATAGTTGTGTCCTTGATATTTATGCATGCATATCATATAATAGGTTCAAATCCGACAGAATATTCTAAGCTACACAAGTAAAAGTTAGTAGAGAGTAAGTGGGCAAGCACAGTTCTGACTTTCCCTACCGACCCGATATCTCATACTATTTATGTATAGACCAGATATTATGTAGGTTTGGTTAGTGTTAGTATATTAGTGTGTAGGTATGTTTATGTATATGACAGTTTTTAGCAGTGAGTCGAGTGTGTGTGAACTGAAACTGAACTGCCTATACACTTCCTATCTGATCTTTCCCTATCGCATCTTGTCCCACTTAAGTTAGTTGTTCTATATGTACATACTTCTATGTTTAACTTAACTGGATCTGTGCAATCAAGGAGCCAGACAACGCCCATGCAAAAATAATGTTGTAAATAGCTGATAGATGTGGCAAATTCAGAGAACTGAGACTGAGTGAGCTCATGCAACTTCTTTAGATTTGCTGTGTTTACTTAGCAAAAAGAAAGAAAATGACTTCACATTTCATATGACTTCCTGTGCAAAGATAAATTTCACATTCCCCCTTGCATAAATAACCTTCTTTTCACTTTTTTCTGCAGCACTACAGTGTAATATAATTAATGATATTACAGATTTGAGTTTTCTCTCAGTTTTCATGTGAAATTATGTCGTAGCTCTTATTTAGGATTTATTTAATACTACTGATATAAATGAGTAGAATGATACATAATGTCATAATCTATGTATATGGCTCCGCAATGTACATAGATTATGCAAACGCAATTAGAAATGTTACTGTAGTTTAGTCAGTTAATACTATCTTAACCCTCATAAAAATATGTATATATATTGTTTCAGAACCATTTTTGACCATGTCCGACGAAGAGGAATACTCGTAAGTTAAAATACAAACTTTAAAATCCAAAAATCATGCATTTCGTCAGTGTCTTCGGTGTTCTTTACATACATCTCACCAAATAGCCCAAGAGAATTAAGACATCACATACAGATCTGTATCTGTCAGCGACTTTTAGTATGACTCACTTATTTATTGCCTTTTCGTATGGCAGAGATTATTTATTGGGTCTATATTGAATATTGACATATAATTAATCAAATTCAAACGTTTTGATGCGCAAAATATTTTGATCTGCTCTAATTGTTTTTGCAATTAAATTGAATATGGATATCCTTTCACACATAAAATCATGGAGGTGGAAGGATTATTAATAGATGTTTTTGCAGCTGCCATTTGGCAAAACATTTCTGTCCTACACGCTTTCAGCAAGAGTAAATTCAGTCAAGTCATATTTTATGAGACGAAATTAATTTTATTACCCAAAAACAACTTTGTATGCAACATTTAATGTGTTGATAAATCATTATCATATGATTACTACCAATATATATGTCAGGATACGGTCTACTTGTAATGTAACTTGCGATTTATTTCTCGTTTCTGCTGTTGATTACCTATATGGAAAGAACACTTTGGTTGAAATGCTAAGATGCTGAGTACCAAGGTGTTAAATATTCTGTTAATAAATAATAATGCTAATTAAAATTCGTTCTATGTATTTCAGTGAGGAGGAGGAGGAGGTGTAAGTCCGATTTCCTCATTTAATCACCCTATTCTTCTTTGACAACAACATATCGCATTAAGAAATTAAACTATCTTTTTAATATTAACTAAACACAATTCGCTTTGGAGTTCGAAAATTATAAATTACTTTAGCTCAACTTAGTTTGACTTTTATATCTCTTTATAACCTAAGAATTATGTTTTTCTAAAAATTTCATGCGTAATAGTTCAAATGAGTATATTAGTATGTTATTAATTTCTAAAGTACATTAACAAATACATTTGAAATTCGTTTTCTGAAGTACAAATTATAATTGCAAAATATTATATCCCTTTAATTTCCATCTCAATGCGGAAATCGACTGTATTATAACATCTTCATCTGGATCAATATGTAAATGCAACGCACTTACAACTCCTAATAACTTAATCTTCAACTTTGGGTCCGACAATTCAGCAAGCCTCAGAAAAAAGCGTAAGTTGACATTGCTTTAATGATTTTGTACTATGGGGAAAGTCCAGCTTTTGCTATAGGACACGGGCAGGGGTTGTAAAATTGTCGCATGGGAAAATTGGGGAGAATCAATGGGAAATTACATCCATTACTGTCTTCTCCCTACTAAGCATACATAAAGTTAATATGTAAAAATATGAAGAAATACATTGTACTTATTTTCTCTACTTTTTATACATTTGCATAGTGAGGATAGCGGGCAAGCTGCTGAATTTATTAAGGTATGCTGCTTAAATTTTACACACATTTACATGATTAACTCATTTATTCATGATAACTGAGCTGTAAGTAACTAATAATGAATTTTTGCCATTATTCTAAATAAATAGCGGCAAGAGGCAAAGAAGTCTGATTTGGATGATCAGCTGCAGGTGTATATTGAAGAATGGCGTAAACAACGTGCCAAGGAGGAAGATGATCTCAAGAAGTTGAAAGAAAAGCAGACCAAGCGAAAGGTCCATAATTTCTAAACATTGATTTAGCCCATGACTACTATAATCCTTTTACAATGCAATGAGTTCGTCTTTTTGTGCATAAACATACTTCAAATAGATTTTTAAATATATCTAGGCTGTCCGAGAACAAGAGGAGAAGAAGATGGCAGCCAAGAAGCGGTCAGAAGAAGAACGTCGTCAAAAGGAGGTTGAGGACAAGAAGAGGAGAGAACAGGAGGAGAAGATGCGTCGGCTTGAGGAGGCTGAAAAGAAACGTCAAGTCATGATGGCATCTAACAAAGGTGCTGGTGGAACTCCAAAGAACAACCAAGGAGGAACTGGTGTAAGTTAACCAGTAAAGTTATCTTGAGAAATGATTTTTAACAGACTAATAAAAGCCAAACGTAATGATTTGTATAGCTCGGTGGTGGAGAAGCCAAACAAGAGATGATGAAAACTAAGGAGCAATTGGCAGAAGAAAAGAAGATTGCCATGAGTTTCCGAGTTAAAGCTCTAGATATTTCCGGTCTCAATGCTGATAATCTGAAAAAGAAGGCTCATGAACTGTGGGACTTACTTATCAAACTTGAAACTGAAAAGTACGATTTGGAAGAGCGACAGAAGCGTCAAGACTACGATGTAAGTATCTACACGGCTTTGTTAATATAGTGCATACTTTTATTACATATTCACAGTACCAATACCATTTAAATTGAAATATCGAAGTATGGAGTTATAAGTAGGTACCAATCTTAAATTCCTATACATTCCTGAACAATTTTCAAAACTAATTGAATTTTACAGGAGGTTTATGATCGAATGCTAAAGCAAAAAACATATAATTTCCCATTTCAAAAAGTAACCACTGTTATTTTTAACCCATTTCCCATCTGATCTTTGTGGCAGTCTTGTGTGGGATTAGGCATTGGATAAATGGGATCCATAAATTAAAGTTTACTTTCGTGGTTCTCCTCCAGTACATTCCATTTTATTGTATAAATTTATATCATTTGTTTCTTTGCCAAATTCGAAACCCTGATATCAAGTGAGCAAATACTTATTTGCCACTGTCCACTTATTTTATGAAAATCTCAAACCATGAAACTTTGCAGGAATTCGTGAAAGCATTAGCAAACATTTTTATTGTGGCACCATACTATATTTACTAGATCCCTTTGTATCTTTGTACTATATCCTATAATTTAGAAGGAGAAGGATGCTACGAATCTTACATTAGGGAAATAGGTAATGTTTAAATTAGCTTCAACTTTTAAATGCAATGTTTGTGCATGCGAATACCACAAATAGGTACTAAATGGAAGATTTATGAGTACAATGAAATCATTCATAGATTTTTTGGGGAGACTGGCTAATGCACAATTTCTCTCAACAGTTTCAATGACCTTAATCATGCGACCTAAATTTAATTAACTGATGTTATTTTGCCTAGCTTAAAGAATTGAAAGAGAGACAAAAACAACAATTGCGGCATAAAGCAATGAAATTAGGTTTAGAGCCTGAGTAAGTACTCACATTATTTCTCGTTTTTATGTAGTTTTTGCGATGTATCTGTAAAAGTAGGTTATTAAAACATATAAATGTGATTTTGTTGCTCGTTTGTGTAATATGATATGATATCCGTACGTAATTGCATCGTTCGTCAGTAATTAATGGTATGGCATCTATATATTTTTTAGCTATTGTATATTTGTTAATGTACATTTGCAATGAAGCTATATGTATTCTGTATTTGTATCTTCGCATCTTTGTCAAGGTCAATTTTTGCTATTTATAATTGTAATTGTATGCAATTTAATCATTAAATCCTTGTCCTTAACCATACATCACAACAGATGTATTTATCCGTCTGCTGGAGTCCTCTGTCCTGTTCTGTCTGGCTGGAGTACAATATTTACAAAAATTGCTGAAGATAATCCCAAAATATTCAATTGTTGAGATTCCAAATATCATGAGAATTATTAATTATAATAATTGTCCAAGTAGTATATTAAGTACACACAGTAAATTGCTAGACTGATTGCCCTAAAATTTGAAAAATTAGTCACCGCTAGTTCCATATATTCTGACTACGACCCAATAATTTAAAAACAGATATATGAGGGAGTATGTGATGAATAACAATGACAGATTTGATGACTATGTTTTAGTTGAAAGAGTTGAAAGAGCGTCAAAAGCAGCAACTGCGTCACAAGGCCATGAAAAAGGGTCTTGACCCCGAGTAAGTGTTCCAATCATAGTAGACGGTACCCTTATCGTCTTATCAAATATTAATTTGTTTGACCCTTTGCTATATCCTTCGTTTTATATTCTATTCTCTTCGATATTTAAATACTAATTTATTATTTCGTTTCCCTTTTAGCAAAATAATTATTTTATTTTTTAGTAAAATACTCGTTTTCTGTGAAAAATTATTCCTCCGACACTACTCATACTTAAATGTATGGAACCCTTTTGAAATTTTCTGCTTCCCTTTTACAAATGTTCAGGGGTTACTTTTAAGATTTTTAAATTTTTAAAAACAATTGCAATTTTCATGTTTTTCTTTAGCAGTGGTTATAAACGCTTATTTTGATTTAGTTGCCTTTTTGTGTACACTACTGTACACCTCTATTCACTACAATTGCAATGGATTGGGCCGATGGCAATGGATTTGCAAAATAATATCAAATTAAAGTGATGGATTACATCACAAATCTTTTCATTTTTCATTTTAATTAATCATTGCTTAAATAGGATAACGGTTTGAGCAGTTTGAAATACCCCCGAGGATATACTTATTATATGAAGAAAATAACCTTCTTAATTATGAATACTTCCTCTTTTGAGGACATACGCCTAGAGTGAAATATTTACATAGTTGCTGCTTGTAGTAAGTAATTACTACTAGACATACAGGGAATAGAATTTTTATTTCCTTTAGCTGCAGCCAAATAAAAATCTACATTGCTGACAGTCGACACTCCGTAAGTTAAAATGCCACACTTTTTGTGTGATTATTAATAAGGGAACATTTAAATATCAGCAACATTTTCGTCTATGGAATTTGTGGACATATAAGGATTTTCGACAAAAATATTTTATTTGTCCTGTTTTTGTGTATTTAACTTCGTTTATTGTAACCTCAAAATCTTGTTTTTGTCCTGTATATAAAATATATTTGTAGAGTAGTAATTAGAATCTAGAGTATTTAGTTGTATAAAAATTTAATTAGTAACTAGCATCAAAACATTTGGGTATTTTCTATCCCAAAGCCACATATTTGTGTGTCTCTGAACGCAATTTGTTTACGTATATTTAAGGTAGCTTTACTAGCTTTCATGTGCTTGCTTTTAATTAATGGTGGCTGTTATTAGTGTTAATGTTAAATGTTTGTGGCTTGCAGAGCAATTGTTTACAATGCATGTAGACAATTAATTTGTTATGTACATTTAAGTAAAATAGTTAACTTGGTTTTTGCAATCAAACAATGTATTATATGCAATGTGATGAAATTCTTCTGTTAGAAATGAATGAAATTCTAAAATAAATAATTGTATTCAAGAAAATTTTAACTTAGATAGTTAAACAACAAAAGAATTTTAACTATGCATTAAATACGATATAATATTTTTACTCGAAGTATTATATCCGTGCTAACTGAAGTTACAAAATGTTTAATAATTTTGTATGAATTTAAGAAAAACTTAATAAAATTTGTATCTGCACTTTTTCAGGGCATTGACAGGCAAATACCCAGTAAGTTGAAAATTATAATGCTATAAATATTTATCAAATCCCACATTTTCAATTTCTAACTAATGACAATCTAAATGTATTGTAGCCTAAGATCCAAGTAGCTTCCAAGTTTGAGAGACGAGAAGACACCCGATCCTACGACGACAAGAAAAAACTTTTTGAGGGCGTAAGTAAACTAACTTCTTTACTTATTTAACAATGATCATTATGATTATACAATGATATAATTAATTTTAATACGTGGTAAGGGTAGTTGAAATATATATATATACATATTACTTATATGTATCCGGGTTTTCCGGATTGGAAAGTTACTCGGTAACTTTGCAAAAGCCTTGTAGGAATCTATGCGAAAAAACATTTTGCTAATAACGGTAATCAAAAAAATATGTTTATTAATTCAACTGGGAATCTCTTTATGAATCTAATTGATTTATCATTAATTCGACTAGTGACTCTTCTATCCTTTTTATAATTAGTTTCCGGTATATTGAAAGAAATGAACTTAAATATAGTTCACTTTTTTCTTTTACTTATAAAATTATTCATTGGCAATTTTAGCATATACTCTTGTGGTGAAAAATTTTAATCTTATTTGCAATTAAATTGTGAATCAGGGCTATGATACATTAAACAAAGAAAATAATGAGAAGTTCTGGAAAGAGAAGCTCGAAGGGTTCTCAAAGAGACAAAAGAGTAAGAAAATTATCGTATTTGCGTCCCCTGCTTACAGTGTAGTCGTCATTTCGTTGTCCAAATTTTTACCCTTTCTATTACTTCATCTCTGTCTAAACTTTTATTTATATGTTCTGTCTGTCCACAAATTCTAAGTCGTTAGAAACTGTAACGACTGCCTATTCTGAGTGTACGTTTTTATTATAGCAATTATTTATAGACCCAAAATTTCCGCTTTGTCAAATTTCAGGACCAGGAATTTGTCTATAAATTGCTTAAATAATGTGATTCATGCAAATATTGTAAGCTAGATTAGCTATTTTTCATTCCCAGTACATTTTTCACTATATTTTTATTTTACGTGTGCTAAATTCAATATAAAAGAGTGTTGACACCCTTTAAATTGGCATTTGTAAGGGTGAAAATATTGATGTGACTATGAGTTGTCATTTAGATAGTCGGAATTTTATCGCTCTGTCCCAATACCATTCTCAGAGCTGGAAAATTACGCTACGTATGGTGATAATTATTTACAAAAGGATTTGATTTGTGCGATTAACTCAGTCTTATTGTTATAAGTACATCACGAATGCCAGTTTTACATACTATAAATTGGCTGATCAAAAGGATCACTTTTTCGCTTACACGACGAGTTTATCATAATATACCAATTAACCGTATAAATAGCCGAATAATTTTACAGACGTGGTGTATAAATGAGTACGGTACTCAACGACTCAACTGTAATAGTTGACATCGTTGATGAGAGTGTCTTAAATATATTTTTACTATTGATCTGTAATGATGTTTTAATTTTAGTTTAAATAATATATACTCATTAGGCATTTTTGTTAAATTCATTTTGTTTGAGAGTGATTTTTATTTTCTCCGAACAAAAAAGGGTCTCGACCTTTCCACAAAAGAAGCCGTCGAGAAGAACTGGGCAGAGATGGTTAAAAACTTTGAAGAGCGTCAAAAATGTAAGATACTACTGTTAGTCAATGGCACGTCATTGCATTGCATCACAGGTGTATATATGTATGCATTGCACGTAAAATTTTATTTTTCAACGATACGCATGTAATTTAGATTTTGATATTTATCGATAGCCTGATATTATTTTCTTAATGATTAGACCAACTTTGCATTTGCAATATTTTATGTATATCTTATTGATATGTATTATTATTTATGTACTTATTATTAGAAGAAGATAGATTTAGAGATTTATTTATGCATTAGGTTTTATTAATTAGCTTGACAAAATAGTTAAATTATTGCGAAAGTACTGATTTTTTGTTGCGTTCATTATTTAGTTCAAATATTTAATTCTCAATATGATTGTATACTAAAGTAAAGTTGGAAAGGAACGAGCATAACTTAGCATGGCATAGTACTCCATTACTTTAACAAAATTCTATGTTCCAAATTGAATGGAATAATTTTGCAATGACGTTATTTGTGCTTTCTGTTAAAGTTTAATAAAAATCTTATATTTTATGCGTGTGAGTGATATTTTATAATGGCTTTCGGTTATTGTTATTGAATGCTTTGCGTCTTGGTTGCATATTGTTAAAGTATTTTGCTTACTAGACTAGCTTGAGTATTCGCAAATTCGAATTGTATTTCTATTTCAAATATATTTGCTTAAAATATGTACAATTGGTTAATGAATGAAATGAGATTGGATTTTCACACTGTTGAGAACTAGTCCAGTAAATGTACATGCATCCAAAGTTAACTTTTACTATTTTGCTCGTTTTGAAAGAAATTATGAGATATGTGAAAAATTTTTGACTTTATTTTTTAAATATTTAATGCATTTTTGCACATGATTAGTTCGCTGGCTGTGCTATATAATATTTCTGGTAATGAGATTTCTGAAACCATAATGAATAGTTAGATTATGCAGCAGTCAAGATAGTTTGCTTTTAAATATTTTGTATCCCACTTTATTGCTCCGTATTATTACAAAATGCAATACTTTAACTATGTACATGGTTCAGAGGTCTCCCCAGAAAATTAAAAGCTGTTGAAAAATTTATTTCAATTTCAAATGTCTCATTTTGTTATAATTAGCCAAACTCCCGAAATGGTTCGGAGAGCGACCTGGCAAGAAGAAGGGAGAACCAGAAACCCCAGAGGAAGAAGAGATCAAGGTATATTTTCCCTTTTTATTTACGATTAGATTAATTATTAATATGTGATTTTAATATTGTTATGTTTGATTCTTAATTTACAGGAAGCTCTTGCACCACTCGACCTGGACGAACCATTCATGGAAGAGTTTGTACCACCAGAAGAAGCAGAGGAGGAAGAAGCTGCTCCTGAAGAAGCTGCCGCAGCCGAGGAGGAGGAAGAAGAAGAAGAAGAGGAGGAAGAGGAAGAAGAAGAGGAGGAGGAAGAGGAGGAAGAAGAAGAATAAGTCACTAATTTTCCAGCAGAACATATATTACTAGAAAAATTGTATTGACTACATCTATATACTTCTTTCTGCACCGCTACTTTTCTAATCTCTGAAGTCTAAATAATATGCTGCATATTATTAGTGATCCTCTATTTATCTTTGTCAACTTCACTTAACGTGAAACTATTGTCTACACTAATAAAATATTGAAGTAATTTTGGTCATTCAAAAAGGAACATGAATAAAAGCAAAAAGTCTGTTACATGCCCCATTTTATACATATTGCACCTAATTAACCTAATATTTTTTCTTAATCTTAACGTAATTATAGCAAAATCATCATAGTTTAGACTGATTAGACACTGAATATGAGTGAGCACTTATAGTACATACTTATACAATTAGCAATAATAATAGATTTTATTTTGTAAATAATTTATTTTGATTTTTTTGAATTTATGCGAAAATAGTTTTTGATGCATACATAATAGATAATTATGCAATAATTTATCTACATTATATTATTTCTACTGTTGCTATGTATCAACATTTATCAAGCATGTGATGCTAGCATGTAAGGTTAAATAAGAACATGTTATTACGACATTTATGATCCTAAACCGGATCTAAGTT
>JAQFYC010003321.1:0-21186 GCA_034694165.1 Tomocerus mixtus | reverse complement strand
GCTAAAATAAATAAATGTTTAGTGCCAGAATGAGTAAATCATTTTTTTAAAGGTTTCGTGGTAAAATGATACATTTGCCAGAATGAGTAAATCATTTTTTAAAGGTTTCGTGGTAAAATGATACATTTGTCGTGAAGAAAAAATATTAATCCAATAATGAACTGACTATATATTATTGATCTTAATGAACTCTAATATACAGAAATCCAATATGTAGAACCTATAGCTGCAATGTTCAATATATGATATGCGGTAGTTTTTACACTAGTAAAAAGCAGAAGAGCATTGGTTACATTGTAATATTCTGCATTTTGTTTGGTGAAAACTTTATAAGACTCCAAAATGAGTAGCATAAAAATGAGGGAGGCAATTGCGGACTATTTTAAATTCTGTAAGCGTATCAAATATGGTCCGTTTGAATATGATCCAAAATGGGAAATAGTTAAAAAGACAAATGACGTGTCTTCCATTCACACTTGGTATTTAGGGCTTGCTGTGCTAACACTAGCAGATGCACACTGCATATTTTCTTTGCTAAGACAAGTGTTAGCCAACAATCCCGCTCTAACTCTTACTGAAATTTTGTTCATGATTTTTTTCATGGCCCTTTTTTCAATCAGCATTGTTTGTTCAATACCATGGATATTTCAAATTCAGGACTGCATCCAGCTTTTCAACATGATTCTTCACTATGACAGAAGGCTCAGATGTAAGATTTCATATTTGTTATAATGAAAACATGTATTCTCAATTTTGACTCTCCCTCAATTAAACTTTTATGAAGCCACGTAAACCTTACATATGGTCAGGGTCCAATAATCTAGAAGTTAAAATAAGCCTAAATATAGTCATTCAATGTGGGAACCTATATATGATGTAGGTTTAAATAGACTTCTAGGCCCCATGTTCCCCATCTATTTATGCATACCTAAAAATGTATTTAATTTTTTCAGATTTAGGTAGCAGAGGAGTCCAACAATTTGGCACTTTCCGAATAAAGCTCATGGAAATCTTCATATCTCTTATATTACCAACGTTTTTGTTAGTGGGTTGTTTAGGAATGACTTTTTTTGTCTACATAAACCTTCGTCCATTGCATAACCTTATGTTCTCCAACTATCAACGTTCTCTTTTCGCTATTCTCGTGTTAATACCTGTTGCGGGATTCCTCGGACTACAAACGGTGCTCCCTATGGCCCTTTGGCTCTATACTATGTTTTTTTACGTTTATGAAACCGTGGGTTGGCTAAATAACATTACACACTTCAAAGAAATTAAAATTAGAAATAAAAGAACCGGCAAAGATGAGACTCCAGTTTACCATATATTCAAAAATGCAAAAGTTATGTACAGAGAATTAATGTACATTAACAGAACCGTAAATGATACCGCCTCCGTTGCTATTTCACTTCTATTTGGATTTGCCATTGGTCTTCTTCTTGTATCTAATTTTGCAACTCTAAGATTGTACCCATTCATAGAAATGCCATTTTATCTTGTTTTACCAATGGTGTCACTTCTATTAATGGTTGGGTTTAGCATCGTACTACCAGTGGCTGCTCTTATTTATGAAAAATCTGACAATTTTAAAAGCAGTTGGATTAGGTTCGCCCATAAAATTGAACATAGAGAATTAATATCTCTACCGACAATTAGAGCGTATGTTGGAAATTACTTTTATTGTAAGAGAGTCACTGCTATGAATGTAATTGCATATGTTATTTACAATACAATCACATTGCTTTTATCTATTCCTATTTAAACTGGTTAAATTAAATTGAATGTTGTTGTTTCTATTTTTAGACACTATAACTGCTTGTAAGATAAATACAGTATGAAATGTACTTATACTTTAAAGATATAGATAATGAAACATTTCTGTTAATAAATATTGATTTTCCTCAGAATATTCTTATTTTAAGTATATGTCAGCTTGACAGAAGGAATTAGTATAGTAGGTGCATTAGCAAGCCAAAAACTGTATATTGACAAATGTCATAATTCCCTCAAAATTTTAGTTTTATCAGAATTCGGGTAGGTTGTTACGTGTATGTTACCAGGTCTGCAGTTTTAAACTGGGTATGATTTCTGGTGATACGGTGTTACCACAAACAAATTATGTTAAATATTAAGTAGCTTATTAAAAATTCCATTAGTTGGAATGCTTACCGGAATTTTTATGCAATGAGTTCATGTTGACCATCCAAAACGTGGTCTTTAAATTATATATTTTTAAGTGACAAATATTACGACTACGACAATGACAATAAACACCATTAATGAATAAAAGGGCACAGTAATAATTAAATAATAAACATAATAAATAGGAATACACTTTCCCAATCATACAGCTCTTTGGTCTTTTCTAGTTTCTTGTTTACCAACACCCAAGAAAGTTGCCGAGAGTTTAAGTCGTTAAATGGTATATAACAACCAAGAAGCATTTTGGAAGTGTAGTTTTAATGGATATTATTCATCCTAGTTAAATTTTATGTGCCTATACCTATATAAGACAATTCTCCCAGGAAGACAACTATACCTACCCTAACTAACTTTTCTTAGAGACAGAATGATTAAAGTAGCTCACATAGCAGCAAGCAAGCGCCTTTCTAAGGTTGACAGCACCAAATCGGTATTCGCAGTGGCATTTCAATTAAAATTGTTTCTCCTAAAATTATTTTAAATATATAACATTGCGTTATTTTTAAAAATCCGCACATATACTCTATTATCTATCATTTTGCACTTAAAATTATGAAATATCTACTACTCCTAATATAAGAGCCATTTCATATTGTAAATAATGCTGTCCAAAAAAACTCTTTTTCTTTGCGGGGCTTATTTCTCAGTAATAAACTTTTTCCACTTTTGCCCTTACGAGTGGAATTGGAAAGCAAAAAAATTACTGCGGCCATCAACGAAGAAGGCATTTTGGCTGTGGGTATTTTGTGCTGTGTTAATGTGGGTAAAAATAATTTACATGACGATAAGACTTCAATCATGCTTCTATGTGGAAACCACCATTGAAGAAACTGTTCTTCATTTGTACTACTGGGTACTGTACAATTTTGCAGGGGCTCTGCATTTAAATTTCTACCACAAGATAGAGAGATTCCCGCAGATGTTCAACAGATTCTCATATTTCAACAACGCCAGCAAAGGTTATTGTAATATTTATAAATAATATCCCAAATTAAATATTTTAATATTTTGTTCAGCAAGGTATATAAAATTTGGGTTTCAGAAAAATACTTGTACCACCTGGGGGACAAACCAATAAAGAAAAAAGACGGATTGGAGTTTCTCATGATGAATAATTTCATGATTGTATTCGGAAATGCAATGATTATGTTCGCCCTTTTCATGGATTCTCCTAAAAGTCCTCAATTCTTCTATTCTGCCGTTCACTATCATTTTGGCGAGGGAAATAGAGTTGTAATCTTTCTCTTTGCTCTATTGGAAAGCTACATAATGCTGATGAATTGGGGTGTCATTATGATTTATTCGACAACATGGACTTGCTGTTTGAACAGCATTAACTTCTGGCTTAAGGAAATCAAGTAAAATCCTTATTAAATACGTTCAAGGCGAATAAACACTAACAAATTAGATTTTATTGTAATTTTTTGCTTTATAGCCTGACATCAAAAACGTACATAAGCAGAAAGGATTCCATTATTCGTCAGCCCTATGAAATTCTCAAGGTTTACCGGAACTTGCAACTGTTAGTAACAGAATTCAATAGCTGTTGCTCCTTCATGACTGCTGGGGTGAAAGTCGTCGCATTTTTATCGCATCTTGGAACAAACTATGGAACAATCAGGCTCTATTCTACGATGGAATTTTATATTTGGGTCAACTGTCCATTGATTTCTGTATGCGGAACAATCGTCCTCCTGTATTTCTTCAACAGCTTTGCTCTTGCAAACACACTGTCATCAAAAACGGTACAATCTTGGTATCCCCTGTATTACGGCAGTAGCAACCAGGAAAAAATAATACGGAAGTTTTGCTATTCCAGTAATGTACTAAAAATTAAGGCTGGCATATTCTATCATTATAAGCGAACAACATCTACCACTTTCTTCGTGCAGTTAATTAACAATTCTATATCTCTACTCCTAACATTTTAAATTACCAAAATTCCAAAACATGCCAAGTTAAATTTTTTCCACAGTAAAAAAACAACTTGGCATTTTTGTTGAGAAAATTGATTGCCCTTTTCTGATAAATATGCCGCGAATTATACTTTCCTATATAAGTAACTATTGCCATATATACATTCCCTTCCATGTCCTAACTTAGCAATTATATTATTTCATTCATACTATCGTTAATTTAATCGTACATGGCCTGATACCTAGTTAATTATTTCATATACTCCACTACGTATGTAATTTATTGATTGAAATGTAATATTTGATGTCATTCTTAAATAGATGTTTGTTTGCAATTCCATTGTCAACAAACATTCAACCACCCTAAGCCACCTATAATATGTAACTATGTAAGGCATAAGTTATAAATATTAATTAGTTTTTGTATTTATTGAATGTATACCTACATACATAAATTACAGACTTTATGGACAAACATTTTCTCACTGTGCCTCAATCTGATGAATAATAATTACCTAAATAATTAATACAGTATACACTTAAAAACGCAATTACCACTACGAAACTATGTAAAGCATAGTCTACCTTGGGGGCGAGGACATGGTTAGTAGAATAGCACAAGCAATAAAATACAGTATAATAATAATAATGATATTACTTTCTACAAAACTTGTCCTAAACAATAAAATTGTAAGTAAGCAAAATTCTTCACTTGCCAGAAGCGCAAAATTAACGAACACAAAATACAAAACTTTTAACATATATATCTTCCTAGCAGTATAACAAAATAGCTATTTATAGTATTTCTTCAGTGTGAGATATAATTTGCTCCTTTTATTGGCTGGAGGCTGCCAAGTATTTCTGACAAATATCATAAACTCATAAAAGTCACTCCCCAGTAAGGAATTTTCATGTTTTTTAATGAAGTCGTCTGTACGAAACGCTTGCCACAAACTTCACACATATTAAGGTTAAGGCGATTTGGTTGGGAACCTATTCTGCTTTGCTTTTGCGTTTGTAACACTGCTTTGGTACCAAATCCTGTAAAACATTTGCCACATTTAAATGATTTCCCTTCTTTATGTCTCGTAAGGTGTTAAATACAACCTTAATTTTGTAATTAGTGGGGAAATAAACCGAATTGAAGCCCAGTGATCAGTAGGTAATTGGATTTGGAGATATTTAATATATAGCAATGTCCAATGAGAAAGAATTTAACTAAAAATCTCTAAAGTAGGAATAATGCTCTCTAAATACTAAATACTGCATATTATGAAATTCTTACACCACACATACGAAAATGTATATAAAGTATTAACATTAGTAATGTGCAATACATATAAACGGTTGCACTTTTTTATTTCCTTTAAAAGATTTACATTTGATATTTCATATCATTTGTGTACATCACATTTGTAACAATATCGAGCTAAATCAATATAAATATGTAGAAAAAGAATAAAAATATTTGTGTCTACATATGGGAATGAAATATATACTTATACAGCATAATATTTACAAATTAAACAAGAAATGTTTGAAATTACTTATATATATATAAGTAATGCCAAATATCCAGAGTATTACAAATTCCTTTTAGGAATTTAGGAAAACGTTCTATTAAAAGGTATTCTTTCTAAATAAGATTCTTCCCTAATACTAAACTTTGAATTCCATTTGGGGGGAGTTAGTTAGCCATTTTCATTTAAAAGTCAGACCTGTACCATACCATACAGATTTTCAAACTGAGGCTATAGTGCCTTCGCATATTTTCGTATCTTGTAATGTTGCATTGCTATATCTTTGCCTAATACGACATCTTATCAAGTGTTACTCTCCTTCTTCACATTCTTGATTCTAGAGTGAGTCCTTTTATGAGAATTAAAGGAACTATTGCTTCGATAGCTATTGCCACAAATGTCACATTTATAAGGCCTCTCCCCTGTGTGTACTCGTGAGTGAACTATGCGCTCAGAACAAGTTCTGTAGCATTTGCCACACTGATCGCATTTATAAGGCTTTTCCTTTGTGTGCACTCTTCGATGACTTAGTAGGTGTCCTTTAAAATTTAAATAAAAAAGAGTGTAGCATTATAATTTATTTATATATTTAAATATATATTAATATAAAAGTGTAATATATAATTTTTTAATATGTATACCAGATTGTGCGAATGATTTTCCACAAACATTACAAGTAAAAGGCTTTTCTCCAGTGTGTTTTCTTTCATGTAGAGTCAAATCATGTGATTGTGTAAAAGATCTCCAACAAAACTTGCATTTGTAAGGTTTTTCTCCCGTGTGGCATCTCACGTGACGTTTCAAATCACTAGACTGAAAAAACGATTTTTCACAAAGGTCGCATTTATAAGGTCTCTCTCCAGTGTGCATGATTCTTTCATGGATAGTTAATCCGCTAGGGTTTTGATAACTTCTTCCGCATATTTTACAAACACACAAATTTCGTTTCTTCGTTTTGTCACCATTTCGAGGAGAAGACGTTTTGGTTTTCTTGCTACTAGTAGGTATTAAGGGCAATCTTGATGACTGTTGTTCTTCTGTTCCAAATAATTGTGTATTGTCAAACACATTATGATTTTCCAACTTTATACTGCTTGGGGCCCCTGAGAATAAATAGTGAAATAAAAAAGCGCACAGAAGAATACAGTGAAGAAATATTTAAAATGCTAAAAAATGTAATGGTTGTTACCAATAAATTCATAAATTAAAAAAATTAACACTCTTACCCAGATCCAGTTCGTCCAATCTGAGAGGATCGTCTTTCGAAGAATCATCAGCATCAGGAAAGGATAAGGGTGGATAATTGGTGCAGGGAAGATTTTCCACAATAATGTCAGGAAATGCTGGGAACAAGGACACGTCCTCGTAATCTTCATTGGGGGGTAGTAGATGTGAATTAAAAGTACTTTCAACTTTAATATTCACTTCGTCTTCTGGTACGCAGAGAAAGCCTACAAACCCTACATTTTGAGAAAAGTCAACTTTAGTTTTCTAAATGACAAAAAAGATATAAATGGCTTTTTAAATTTAAATTACCTTGTTTAACATAGGATCTAACCACATTTTCTGCTCCAAAGTTTGATTCACTGTTACCAACATCCTCGTCATCCCCTTTTGAGAGAGCGATAGTTTGTTTCATTTCCATGTTTACTTTAATGAATTGTTGTTCCAAAGATAAAATCTGATCTAATATCCATTTTGATGACTCAACTAAACGGAAGCACGAATCGCAGCAATTTATCCACGTATAAGGATCTCCGTAATCTTGCAAAAATTGACAGCACATATCTTCTGGTATTTCCAACATTTTTCGAAGCAGGTATACAACTTTTAACTGATTATTTACAGTTTCACATTCATCAACGGCTTCTAAAGCAGAATTCGTTATTATTATTAGGATTGTAGATACATATTTGTTAACTGACAATGACAACATAATTTACTGAGGCTTTGTTGACATGTCATGGTACAATTTGTAATATAAACAATTAATTGCTATTAATTGCCATCAAAAAAGAACATACACATACATTGAAATGGTGACTATAAATGATAAAATTATTTTTCTTACCAGTAATCCTTGTCGTTTTTCTCCCACTGTCCCCATTAGGTAAACAGTACTCAAAACAGACAAAGCATTTTTCAAGTCCCATTTTGTAGGTTTTATTATTAAATTAGCAACCAGTTGGTTTAAATAGCCTTTTCGCAGAAAATCTACCTTCTTTCAACTTGCCACTTTCAAAACATAACTTAGGTGCTTACTAACCTACAACTACATTATATTAAAATATTAACTAAACATTGACATATTTTTATCAAAAATCTGATTTTATTGAGAGCTATCTATGACCTTTTCAGATTTAGTAATTTTATGTTTCCTGTGGTAAACAATGATTATGGATTTCGCGGTTTCATTCCTTCCATTTCCATTATTGTCGCAGTCGCAACGCATAAAAGATTGCATTGTAACTTTGCCTTTCCTACAACAACTACAAGAAGAGTGATAAATCTGATAATATAATAAATTATTATGCTGCATAAAATATTATTGTTACTTTGCATTTCTAGGTATATTATGTGTTTATAATAATATTTTTCTCGTTTGCTAAATGCATTATTTTATTCTATGTACAGTCTATTTTAAAAGCATCGTAATTTGTAATCATTACCCTAACCTTGTGCAAATTCCATAAACCGAAAAATAAAAGTGAACATTATTAGGGATAATGCAATAAATACAAAATCGAGTGTATGCACTTGAGTAAACTTATAATACATATAGACACCAGCGAACAGGACTTTTATATTTTATCATTACATACCAATTGGAAATAAGTCAACCTAATTGTCCACTTTTTTACAAAACTGTATACTTTTTATAAAATGAATACTATTTAGTATAAGCAAACCGAAAGGAAAAGTCATTACATGCATGTGTTGAAAGCTTAAAAATAGCAGCAGTAAACATTGACTAGTAGAACAACTCATTCGCCTTAAGAAAAATGGAGAGCAATAATAAGGTTCCTTTTAAATCTTACATTGATTGGATACTATTAACTAATTCTACTTGCATAATAAGTAATTGGGATGTGACATGACTATAAATATTGTATACATATTTTTATCTCTTGTTACTGCCACTTTGTGATATAATTTAGCTTTACGGTAGCAATTAAATGGTAAAATGGCAGTTTTTTAAAATTCCATACCCTAAAGCCTATTATGCTTAGCTTACGATGAGAAAAATTTATTATTCCTTAGAACAAGGCAACCGATAAGTGCAACTTTTCGAAGATTAGGAGTAGACTAAATGTAGCAATAGGAGTTAAGAGTGCCATTTGGTCAAATAAATATGTACTGAATTAAAATAAATAACTTTTAAAATATTTTACTAACTAATAAAATTTTAAAAATTAAATAAATTCTCAAATAATAATTTCTGTTTTGCATTAAGTTTTTATTATAACAAGAGGGAAACATAAATTTACATAAGAAATAACGATTCATATATAAAACGGCGATGGTAATCAAGATAACAACAAACATAACAAATAGGCTTAATCAGGTCAAAGGCCAAGGTCAATCTCCAGTCCTCTTTTGCATGGAAGTTTTGAAATTACCTGGTAGAAAAATAAAACCATAATATATCATGAAACGCATGCATGGTGAAACATATACTCTGATCAGTTCATTTTGAGGGGCAATTATACAATGAGGAATAAGGAATAAGTTTGCATGCAAAAACTTTAATTTTAATAAAAGGTATTTACCGGCCGTAGTTATTAGCTCCGATAAATTGGTTATTGGATCCTCCAAAACCACTGTTGACACCGTTGGCTCCAAAGTTAGTACCACCATATCCATATTGTCGTGCTTCCCTATGAGCTTCTTCTATTAATAGTACATATAAGAATAATTAGAAATATTATGTTTTGAATTGCTCTACTTAGCCCAGCCAAATCTATTTACTATTGAAATGAGAAAATATAAATCTTTATATATTAAAACTAACCATCGGCATGGGTTGTCGCTACACTGCGGCGCTTTCTAAAATTAATTAACATAAATATTTTAGTCTCACATTTATTTATAATGTATATTTATGTGGTAGCAAAAACATATGATTGTAATTTAAATTTTTTAGATATCTCCTTACCGGCCATAGTTACTAGCTCCGATAACTTGGTTATGGGATCCTCCAAAACCATTGTTGACACCGTTGGCCCCGAAGTTAGTACCACCATTACCATATCCACCGTATCCGTATTGACGGGCTTCCCTTTCAGATTCTTCTGTTAATTGCAATACATTTATTAATTATATCAACTATGTTTAGTAAAAAAATATTTCTTCCACTAAACAAAACATTAAATGCCAAAAATAATATATATTTTAAATTAAACTAATTTTTAGGATATCTATTAAAATTATAGGGTAGGTACTCTTAAAATAAAACGTATTGCTGACTAACCTTCTACGGAAGCTTCATCCACGCTGCGTCTTTTCCTGAAATAATTATAAGTGACAATTTCAGTATTTTTACTTTTAGTAAACCAAATTAAAATTAAATGTAAAATAGTTTTAAAAACCTTACCGGCCATAGTTATTAGCGCCAATGAACCGATTTCCGGATCCTCCAAATCCATTGTTGACACCATTATCTCCGAAGTTAGTACCACCATAACCTCCTCCATATTGACGGGCTTCTCGACTATTGGAATCTTCAAAAAGATTCATCAAAATGCAAATAATGAAAATAACAATGAACAAATGTCTAGACATAAAATATTTGTCAGTTAAATTATATAGTATAATTTATATTCAATGCAATGCTTATAAGATAACTGATGATTTTGTTGAGGAAATATTAGTGTGTTTTAAATTACTAACCTTCTTCTGGAATTGTTGTAGCACGGCAAACTGCAATTGAGACGCAAAGGACTCCAAGAAAAGAAATTATGGTTTTGGTATTCATTTCAAAAAATGATTTCTGATAATTGAAATCTTTGTAGTTGTTGTCCTTGCTAGAGGCAGAGTGAGACTGATAATTATTTAAGTGATGGTCAACCTTTTTATACAAAATTTCCTAATAAGGGATACACTATGTACTGTACATTGTACATAATATCATTAAATTACTAACACTATCACTAAATAGAATGCATTTATTATTAATCCACAAAATGCAGTATCTATCTGCAGGGACCTTTAGCAGCGTAATTTAATGTCTGCGGAGAACTAAAAATACTTTTTCCCCTTTTATTATAAAGTACAATACTTTCACCACATATACGAGTACGACATTCTAATATTTTTAGCTAAATACTACTAATACTGTGTAGGGTCGTGGGAAATTACGTCTGACCTATGGAATATCCTATGGGTACTTTGGGGATTTCCAACAATCACAGTCAAAGTACTTCATACAGTAATAATATCACAATAAATACAACATTGGGATTTGATTGTAAATTAACATTCTTGGTGATTATGAACCATCGTGTCCCGGATTTTCCATTATTTATATTTTCCGTTTAGAAAAATTATTTATTGACATTTCCCGACAGTTTTAATTAGAATATTAAATATAGAATAAGTTTCTTCTGGGATTTCCCTCTATGCTTTATTTACCTCGAAAATGTACACATTTTATTACAATTATCCTACTTTGTATTTGAAATTGTGGAATAAAATTGACTATTACATAACATTTATTTATATCTACTTGAATATTTAATTGATACCAGGCATTTATCCACATGTATGTTTGTATGTATATTGTATAGCTTCTGCCAAATACCAATTGTCTCATCTCCCATCTTTTGTTGTGTTGCAGATTATATAGTAGTTACTGCAGCAGAGACTTGCTGTAATAGCTATGAAACATAATATATTGCATTGTTATATATTACAATAAAGAATCTTTCGTATGTGCAAGTAAGTGGTGGTAATTGGAAAACGTCAAATGTAATGTATTGTATTTGGTGATTGGCTTCTGGCATTGGAATTTTATACATCCTGGATACTGGATACGATACGATAGCAGGTATGACAATACGATATAAGTTGTGCAAGTGCATGAACAGTACACGTGAAATTGTTTGCGTCTCCAGAGGGGAGATATAAAAATTCTCAAGTAGTTAAGATAAAGCTAATTGCCATTACTCACAATTTTGTAATCCCTCAAGGACCAATAGATCTTACAGTACTTTTATACTCTTCGGAATTTGTAAGTGGAGAGGAGCAAAACTGTATCATTTAATATCTGAATTCTACGGTAAGAATTAAGAAATATAATATTCTGGATACTGTTTTCTCTTTTTAGGACCATTTACTGTTTGCCATAATTTATACTACAAGTAAAGACAGCCCAAGACTATTGTATTCAATTGGAGATCAACTACGTTTTATTTATTTCCATATCACGAACCGTACGGGAGGAATTCACTTAGTAATTGACTTTTACTTAAATAGGTAAATAAACCACTTTATTTTATAATGCGGCTTAGAGTACAGTATCATAAATAATACATAAACCTTGTTAAACGTAATAAATGTGCTAATTTGCAGATTAGTTACTCAAAATGAGTCAACTTCTCTCAATTCCAACAAAAACAGAAGATGTTACAGCAGAGTGGCTATCGCAAATCCTGGGCAAGAAGATTAGCTCTGATAACTTTTGTATAACTCCAAATGCACACGCTGGGACCGGATTCCTTAGTAATTTAATTCGAGTGTCTTGTGAAGCAGAAGGAGAGGATAAAGGTGGATTACAGCTAATTGTGAAGCTTCTTCCAGCAGAAGGATCTATGAAGGATTTAGTAATTGCTGAAAAATTTGACAAGTGTGAGATCGACTTTTACCGTTTCGCAGTTCCTGATTTGATAAAGGAACTGCCCGAATTGGAGAAATTCTTTTGTCCTTTCTATGAAGGGGGAATACAGGAAGCGAATGCCGAACTAAATCTTGAATACGCTTCTGTTCTTATCCTAGAAGACCTAAAACCCTTAGGGTACTATACGATTGATTTTGGTGGAGAAGAAAGTTTGGAACAAATTCAGGCTACGGTGGAGTTCATGGCAAAGTTTCATTTTGCTGGAGAAGCAATTGTGGAGAAGAGACAGCGGACGTATGCCCAACTCTATCCTTTCCTGCAAAACTTAAGTGCCGACGGGATGTCCTCATTCTTTGAGATGGCCAAAAAAGGGTTCAAGGATTTTGATGCTGTATTGGCAGAAAGGGGAGCAAATCCGGAAACACGCCGAGCCTTCCAAGAACTGGAACCCCATTCTTCGCAAGTCATTCAGATTGTCCGCTCGAAAAGCAAAGAATTTGCTTGCATGATCCATGGAGATCTTTGGTCAAACAATTTACTTTTTAATGACGACACCAAGCACAACACAAAGGTGATAGATTGGCAATTAACAGGGTACAACGATCCCACTTTCGATTTAGCAGTATTACTCGTTTCCAGTTTACCAAAGGATAAGCTCACATCAGAATATGTGGACAAATATTTAAATATCTATCTTGATGTGTTCACTTCCTATGCCAATAAAGCTGGCCTTCCAAATATTGTTCGAAGAGATAGGAAAAGCTTCTCGAGTTATTTTTATACTCACGCCATGTCGTATACTTTCCTATGGTTTGCAATGGCTTCAGATCCATTTGCAAAAAATTTCGACAGACTTGTCAGGGTTTACGAATTTCTGCATTGTGATATGAATGTACCTCAATTCTTAATGGAGGAAATTAAAAAGATAGCTGCATAACTTAAATTTGGATAACTAAATATTTGTAACTGCCTAAAATTGAGACATTTAATGTACAAATGTCACATATTTGCTCCGTAGATTGAAAACCAAAAAAAGAAAAAATGGGTGTAAATATTTTTTTGGAAAGTAAATACATATATATGAAATTACGGATATGAATTCCTTATGCTAATGTTTCTTTTTATGCATCTACTTCACAGGAATGAAAACAGGTACAATTATAAATTGCATAATTTAACTCTACACACAGTTGTGCGTATTATATACATAAACTACAACAGATATTGAGATGAAATACAAGGATACAACAAAAATGTGTTACTAAATAGTTTTATATTTTCTTTGGTGGGTGTTAGCTTGTTAGCACTTTGGTGAGTGTTAAAATTCGAAAGTTATTTACTTAAAAATGAATACCAATGGAAAATGTAACTGGCATTACTTGGCAAAAATTATCTATTTCTTAGCAATTTAGTAAATTAGTAGAAAACAATTAAAGTTTGTTTTAATCTTGACTTTCAATAAAATAATGCTTCAATACATTGTGATTGTGAATGACGGTGCTATACATACATGCACATTTTTGTAGTTGTGGTGAATTTAAACATCTAGAATGATTTATTAATGTAACATGTAACAGACTATTTATAGTGAAAAATACCCACATTGTAAAATTATCATAATAAATATTATTTAATGAGGAAAAAATCGATTGGTGTTTCCCACAATGTCCATTTCATCGCCAACACCAGTTTGGGTCCCTCCATATTGTCGTCCTTCTCGATCACTTTCATCTAAAATATGAATAGTGGGAATTAATTTTTTTAATATGTGGAAAAACAATACATATAATGATTAAAAATGTCAACAATTTTACAATGAAAGTTTTTGCAAGTATTGTTCATCATTTAAAAAGCAAATGCAATTTTTAATGATGCTGGCACAAAACGTTGTTGGCAATAAGGGCCCGTTATTAATTAATATCCAAATTAAAACCCTACGTAAAAGGCGATATACATGCAACAATTGATATTATATTGCCAAGAAATATTTCAATTAAAATTATAAACGAACCTGCATCGACATTATCAGTATCTACGGCCACACTGCGTCTTCCTCTGAAATATTGCCAATAATGTAAATGTAAAAGTTGAAAGCTCATATTTAGATATTTCTATCATATCAGTATAAAGTTTAAAATCATATTAATTGCAAAAATAATTACCGGCCATAACTAACACCATCAATTATAATATTTTTATATCCTCCAAATCCAGCGTTAACTCCATCGGCACCAAAATTAACTCCAGGGAAATATTTTTCATAATTCGGTGCTGCATTAGCTGCATCTGCTTCTATTTTTGAGTTGGCATAAGATAATATTAGTTTTGTTTGATATAACTCCATTTCAGAAATTCAGAATATATACGACAGTAATTCTAATATAAACAAATATCGTAAAAACTATTTCACATTTCCAACTAGCTACACTAAAACTACTAAAATTAAGAAAGGCCACTAAAATGCAGTGTTACTGTCAAAATACCGCTATTTTGCAAAAAATCATGTGAATAATTTAGATGTATACTAACCAGAAACGGGAACAGTTGTTGAACCACAAAACTTCAAAGACATGCAAATTAAGAAGAAAAGTGGAATAATTGCCTCGGTATGCATGGCTAACTTTTATGACCCAAAACAGCAGAAATTTTAATTTTATTTTTAGTTGTTGTTTATGTAATGTGCAAAAAGTGACTGGTGTCTGTGCATGTGTATCCTCTTTTTATACTCAAGATGATGGGGTACATGTTCCATCGTACAAATACCCATTGATAGTTCACGGTTACCACTTATTTAGAAAAAATAAGCCACTAAAATGGGAAATATTTTCCGATGAATTTCTTAACCTCACATAATAGAAATACTAGGAAGTACACCTAACCCCTTTTAAATTGCCAGCTAACAATACTTACTATATGCACCATTTTAGAGTGAACTATAGATTTTATAAACCTAATCCTAGCTACTTTTAAGGAATATTGCCTTGAATGGTTGTCTGACTTGTCTGCTAAAGAATTATTTAGGTAGACGCTAGCCCTACAAAATCCACAGGCATTATATAAACAAAAAACAATTAATATCGGTATAGTTTTTCTTGGTTCTTTGTTGCTGGAAATAGCTGCCAGGATATATTATACATATTGTAATCTATGTACCTATCTCCCAATAGCTATATAGATATACATTTCATTCCTTAAGTATTTATTTGTAATAACAGTTTTTGTTAACCTACCTACCTACCTACCAGTTTTTGTTAATCTATATTAACATTTTCAGAGAATTCGTTGCTCACCATGAATTTCAGGAAATCTACTATGTGCCATTCATGACGGTACACCTACTATATCTTAAGAATGCTTGTAAATTACTTCGCCAACCTATAACCTATAAAGAAACTCAAAAAGTAAATTCTATATTGACACTATGGAATTAAAATATGGAATAACGAATTACACAGCTTACGTAAGTACATTTACCATTTTACAGCATAAAGCATTATTGTAAAAAATTTTGCTATTAAATGAGATAAATTTTTAAATTTTTAATTGCGAATGGTTTGTTTTATTTACCGTTCAGATCACAAAAATAATTTTTACACAATTCAAAGGAAGTCATTCTGTTACTTTACTATGGTTAATGTTTATATCCTCTTATATTTATCACCATTAACTTATAACCATTTCAAAAGATTATTATTGCACTAGGGTTCAAAAAATTGTCATTAATCAAAGCTCCGTGCTGAACCAGCTCTTATTTTTAAACTTAAATACATGGAAAGGAACGCGGTCACTAAACTGATAGTTAGAAAATAATTCCATGATTTTGTTGTTACATATTAATTAGACCGAAAAGGTAAAATCATGCAACCAAATTCTTCTATTTTTCAAAAATGTGGTCCACAAGATTTAATACTGTAAAATCGAACAAATTACGAGATAAGTTATTATTTCTCACCTACATTTTTTTTAGTAATTTCAACTAATATGTGAGGAATTGTGTGTTAACTTAACTATATTCTCAAAAAGCACAGTTACCTAAACTAAGTAAGTGTTTATGGGAAAGAAACAATTCTCGTACGTACACCTATTACACCAGCAACTGTGCTTTCTACTCTCCTTATTTACGTTGTACTGTT
Source organism: Tomocerus mixtus (assembly GCA_034694165.1). Classification (NCBI taxonomy): domain Eukaryota; kingdom Metazoa; phylum Arthropoda; class Collembola; order Entomobryomorpha; family Tomoceridae; genus Tomocerus; species Tomocerus mixtus. The sequence continues at coordinate 4,580 of JAQFYC010003321.1, read as the reverse complement.
AAATCTGAATTATATTTAAGTACGTTAGTATTTTATATAAGAATTTGGACTTTGAAAAAATATAATCGATAAGTATAGAAACTTTGTTACTTGGCAAGAATTTTAGACCCCTAATTCGAAATTCGAGGTATAAATTCAATTTAACTTTCAATTTAATTTCACTGGGATATAAGAGAATCAGATTGCTAATAGCCAGATACATTACTTTCCGTCGTTTTTCTCATTATCTTGAAGGAATTGAAACACAGAAGAGAAATCCTTATTTGCATATCCTTTGGAGCAAAGTAATCTGTAGATTTGATAAGCAAGAGCTCCCAAAGGAGTTGAAGCTGCATGGTTTGAAGCTGAGGACTGAGACAATCCCAAGTCTTTTGTCATTAAAGATGTACCAAATCCACCCTGAAAGTAAACAATATGCAATGGAAAGGTTAATTGAGTAATATAATTATTCTGTAGCGTCTACGATAATATTTTTTACTAGTGCATATATTATAATTCACTAAAATAAAATCTGATATTAGTTTGCAGTTAGTTTCTTTTGCTAATTACAATATATCATAGTGTTACGCTAGAAAGTGAAAATAGCAGAATATTTGGATAACAATATGGTAACGGAATACAATTTGCCATTTATACAACTCTATTACAAAAAGTCACACAGTTCAGAGTCTACCTTAATTTTTGGCGTTAGTGTGGTAATATATTGATGCCGATAATCGTGCCCGAAGGTAGGGTACGAGTTAATATGACAAAGCGATTGAAAATTACCTGATATCCGTTTGATGCAGGTACATTTTCCATTACTCCTGGAACAGGATTATAAATTTCACTGGACCAATTTCTTCCAGAGCTAGAATTGATGATGCTTGCAAGGAGTTTAGGCTCCAGGCCCATTTTTATTCCGAGATTCATAGTTTCGGCTGTTCCAATCATGCAAATACCAAGAAGCATGTTGTTACAGATTTTAGCTGCTTGTCCAGCACCAACTTGGCCACAGTGGACAGCTTTGGCTCCCATGTCCAGCAGCAGCGGCTCAATCTCTTTGTACTGTTGACCAGGACCCCCGACCATGAAAGTTAGGGTCCCAAGTTTTGCTGCTCCTGTGCCTATAATATCGTTAAATTAAAAAAGTCCCACAATTGAATAAGTTTTATTTTCTAGGCAGCATAAAAATAAAAATGTTCATTTAAGCATATTATTATTACCGACCTCCTGACACAGGACAATCTAAATATGTTACATCCTTCTTTTTGGCAAGATTAGCAATCTCTTTAGATGTGTCTGGATCAATTGTACTACTGTCAAGAAGTAGCGTTCCCGGTTTAACACCTCTACACAAAAACACAAATAAATACTTTTTCGTAATTAATTCTTCCAATTTCGATTTCCAGTATTTTTTATTTAAAAAACATAATTCTTACTGTAATATTCCATCAGATCCACAATATACAGATTTACAATGTACGGCAGCTGGTAGCATTGTCACAACTCTATCACAGGCTGAAGCCACTTCAGCTGGAGAAGACACGACCTTAGCACCAAGCTTTTCAATAGCTCCCGTAGTTGCTGATTGAATGTCATAGACAATCAAGGAATGTCCCTTTTTTATTAGATTATTTGCCATATTTTGCCCCATGTTTCCCAATCCAATGAATCCAACTGTTTTACCTGTTAATATAATTAATCCCATTATGGTTTATTAATTTCTAGCCTAACAATACTTTTGCCATTCTAATTAGAGAGTCAAGGTCAAGGCCATCGTGCTTGGTATTCGTAAATGATTTTTTGCCATCGATTTGCCATTTGTATTACTACAAATGGCCAATCCATTACTATTATTTTAAGTAGGAATTAGCATGATGACAGATGATGATAATGATGAATCATGCTATGTGCTAATAATAAAATAGGAAGAATTATTATATTCCGTTTAATTGAATTTTGGTTGTTGGTATATTGTTGCTAAAATATCAAACTATTGCTTATTACGGAAGGATTGCATAATTACTCTTACCTGAAGTAGAAGCCAATCGGTGTCCTACATGACACATACTTAACCGAATTTTACTGAATACTGTAGAAGACATTTTATTGTTTAAATATATCAGATAAATGCTTCGAAATAATTAAATGTTTTGAACAAAAATTCGCCAATTACTGCCGAACAGATGAAAAGCTGCCGCTGTTTCAATTGCGCGCCGTACAATACTACATCCTACTCTACTACAGTGTTTGTGTATTTCAAGCATGAAGCATTTTACTGTCTCAAATATTGTAATTACATGTACTAGTTAAAAAAATAATCAATGTTAGTATTACTCTAATTACTACAACGACTAAATATTAGTTTGCGTGGAATTTGTAGAACTTTCGCATTTGAAAAATGACCTTAAGGTCAAATGTAGCTAATTTATCAGTATGATATTTAGTAATGGAATTTAGGTAGAAAATATTTAACGCATTTATTATACAAAACCTAATAACGTGCCCTATTAAATAATGATTGTACGTTGATTCAAAATCTTTGTAAAGTGTAATAATTTTTATTGATATTTCATATAGTCTTAAAGTTCTCCTGCCCCTTGTAATGTCTTCTGTAGATGTCGAATAGACGCATTGGGTTTAATTGACCTTGTTGAATGTTCATTTAAAACTTCTTTAAGGAGGTCATTATTCATTAGTACTTTCTCTTCTACTGGATCCCTTTGTCTCTTCTTGTGGACATCGTATACATGGGTTGACAAATAATGCGGTGATGGAAATGTTTTTCCACAAGTGTGGCACTGGTAATCGTTTTTTGTAGAGTGAAGATCCTGTTCATGGCGTTTCATTTTCGTTAACTCATGGAAATCTTTTTCACAGAATCTGCATTTGTATGGTCTTTCTCCGGTATGAGTTCGCATATGAACTTTAAGATTATAGGTTGAGCTATAGGATTTTTCACATTTTGTGCAAGAAAACGCTTTTTCGTTTGTGTGTCTTCTCAATACATGATGATCTAAAGCACTCTTACTTATTGTTCTGAAATCGCATACTGGGCACTTATGAGCGCAGAGGCTTTTGTTGTGAATATTGGCAATATGCTTTTTCAAACAAGTAGGATCCGCTGCATAATGACCACATTCTTTGCATTGAAGTACTGGATTCTTTTCGTGTACTCTCATTCGGTGATATTTCAATTGCAGATTCGCCGAAAATGATGCTGAGCAGATTTCACAGACAAAGTCCCTACATTTAAAAAAAATATTACTACATAGGAGGACATAAACAAATGGGCAAGTCATTTTAAAGATGCTTACTTAATAGCGCACCCAAAAAAATTTTGTCACTAAAATTTTTCCGTTTGCAACCAGTATTTTCCAAAAAAAAACCAAATTCATATTATACCCTCAAAGTTACCGAAAAATACATTATGTACCACCGCCTTTCGATAAACTGCATATAAAAACCAATACCGGTTTATATTTCTAGATAGCTAACCAACTCCTTGGGCATTTTTATATATAATATGCACTTTACAAGATTTTGGTGTGCGCTTACAAGTATAAGTTTTATGGTAGTGAAATAGTCAGAAATCCCAACATACTTTTCTTTACTATGGACAATCTTGAAGTGATGCTTCATGAGTTTACTATTTAAAAAGCGTTTCGAACACTCAGAGCACCCAACTGTAAAATCTTTGTCATGTTGGCGTTGTATATGTCCTTCCAAAGCTGGCTCCGTTGCAAAACTAAGGTTGCAATCTTTGCAAGGAAAAGGTTTCATCAAAGGCGTGCAGGGATGCTTTACATGGGTTTTCTTTGATTTTCTCTCTACTGCATTTTCTTCTTGCCCAGGAACAATCCTCAGCTTTTTGGCTTCTGCCCTTTTGCCAGAAGAGCAAATGAGTCTACGGTAGGAAATTAGTGATACACGAGGAATACCATGGGCTTGAAAGGCGTGGTCGCTGTACCATCGATAAGTAACAAATCCTCTGTCGCATTGGGAGCAGGGGTACGGCTTCTCTTTCCCTGAAACTGACACCAATAACACATAATGTACATCTAATATGTTACTGATGTACTTCAAATTCTTTTAAATATTATGCACACCAACCATGAGTTCTAATTTCGTGACGTTTACGGCCGTAAAACGTATGGAAACTTCTATCACATTTGCTACATGGAAAAGTTAGACTATTTGAAGATTTAGATAAGTCCGTGTTAGTCTCCTTTCGGTGTGCCGAATGTGCATGAATTTCCAATAATCCACATGTTGCGAAGCGTTTCTTGCATTGATCACATGAAAATTGCTTTTGAGACAATAATTTATGTTGTTGCTTCATGTGCCGGGAGAGGCTCTTCGCACTGAGTGTCCCCTTCCCGCATTCTTCGCATTTATAAGATTTTTCAACATCTGAACCTAATAGTTAACAATACTGATTTAAATTGTGAAGGCAAATCAATATAGTGTCGTATTAGTAAATAGTTAATACACGAGAATGAGAATAGGTTGCTAAAAAATTTCTACTTGCATTCATAACGTTTTTGATGCACATTGAGACCCTTGTAGTTCATGAAAACACGGTTACATTTAGGACA
>JAQFYC010003320.1:0-21190 GCA_034694165.1 Tomocerus mixtus | reverse complement strand
TAGCATTAAATACGTTATGTGTACAAAATTCTTGATCAAAGCACCCCCCAGCAGGGATCTGAGGCTACGCGCCTGGTGGGATCCTAGAATTCTAGGATCTCGGCAATGAGGTCTCTGTTACCCAGACTAGTATGTAGTATGCCGCGACGGAAGGTACCTTCCAAATGACACACAGTTTTTCCATTTTTAGGGTTTCAAATACACAAAAATAGATTAAAGCATGAAAAATGTTAAAGATTCATTTTTTATCTAGTAGGTATTAGAGGGACAAAGCAGGGGAACGGGGAAACTGTCAGTATGGCCTTGCTGGTTTGGATCCTGATCAAGGGTGTTTTACCTACCCACCTGACTGACCTGACAGGATTTTAATTTTCTCGGGGTTCGAATATACACGGAAATAGCGTTATTTTTTCAAAACTTCGTAAAAAGCTAAAGTATCACTTCTGGGATTAAACATATATTTCAAAAACCGTGAAAAATTTGTAGTTTTTAATTTGTTAGTTTAGCTGCGTTATTAACTGACAAATAAATCAATGATGAATATCCAATGGATTTTTGATGTTATTATTAATTGTGATATAATAATAAATGCATACGTCTAGATGAAAGTCCAACGAAAGTACGTAGTACTAATTGCTTTACTTATTAAAAGAAGTTAAGTTAATTAAATATAAATATATTAATTAATTAATTAAATTCTTATTTTATTAATTAAAACAAACTTACTGTTACTATTTAGAATTTAGACTAGGTAGCGTCGGCTGCCGATTGATGTGGTTGGCGGTTGGTATTGGTAAATCAGATTTAATTATCAGTAATGTTTTCAACAGGTAACCGGCTTTTACTTTTAACTGTCAATTAAATTACAAGTGGTTGGCCAAAACTTGTTGCTAATGCTTTTGCTTGTTGCTTTTGAACTTGAACAATCCGCAATTCCATTTCTCACATTGAAGAAGCTTTCCGCTTGTTTATAGCTAGCAGATCAGCTGCCAATGCACCTCGAGATTCGAGATTCTAAAGTGTTTTGGTAGAGTGAGATTGTTATTAGGTAATGTGATTGCATCACACGAAAAGGGGTATAATGAGATATTATTATTAATTGTTGTTTCAAAAGTCTCATACTTTTTACCAGAGTAGCTACATAATATATAATATATATTATATTATATTGTATAAGATAGAATTGTTCTAATAAATATCATGTCTTACAGATGTTTTAAAAAGATAATTTTGCTTTACTTTCCATTCACTAAAACTGGACTTTAATTGCCATCTTTTAAGTGACTGAGAATTCATTTAACTCTTTATCATACAATAGGCGTCATTGTCATTACTTGTACTTTGTTTCAATCTAAGCTTCATCTCATCTCATCCTCAGTTGCAATTTGTATACAGTATTACATTACAATGTCTCATAATGACACAATCTTCCAAGATTTTTCTTATTTTGCGATAAATTCTGCAATTGAAAGAAGATGAAAGAAGGTGTGGAAAATATAAAGGAGGTGCATCATGTATGTACAGTGTATTGGCAGCAGCAATCTACTATTTGAGACTCACTTAAGTTATATACTAAATTGACAACTTATAATTTTACAAATTCCTTTTTAGGTATTCTGTATAAGTCGCCTTCTCTGAATGAGCAGGCTTATTGCCAGTACTTTTCCACTTTAGTGTCTATTGTGTTGTATTTTAGAGTGTTGTTGTAATTTAGCTGTTGAGTACAGTAAAATTATGCTTTTATCTAACAATTATGGAAGACAGTACAAGTACAGCTTTGACAAATGTGAAAAGGTCAAGTGCAGCTATTATTGCCTACGGGTGACGGGAATTGCATTGTCCTGCAAAGTATGTAGTCTGTCCGTAAAGCTGTAATCTCAAACTGACAAGTGTTCACAGTTCACAGCATGCGGCAGTATAAGGGGTCAAGTCTCTTTCAAATACTAAGTAGTGAAAAAATACAGTCAATTTTGTTGAAAGTACTTATAAATAAAAATACATAGGAACACTAAATTATATTTAGTGTTACTATATGTATGTATATATGTATGTCGATTTATTATACTTATTTTTTCTATATTATGGAGAATTCGTGATACGAATATCTTAGAATGCCTTTATTTGTATCTGATTCTCTAATCTCCATAGGTGTATCAAGTACTATTCAATTCTATGTTCAATTATTTCAGTTCCTTATTTTTCATGCTGGGCTGGACTAACAAAAATACATTTTCGTAGACAGTCGTACATTTTAAAATATCTGCATAGCAAACATATATTTAGAAAGGGTTGAATGCCGCTTTAAAAGTAACAAGGGAATTAAAATAGTTTCCACATTAAACACTGAAAGTATTAAGTTTTATTTTGTTAAAATGTTTTCCTGTCTCCTTAGCTGATTAAAATATTTAAGCAATTAATATTACCTCGATTGTAAAATGAACTATACTATAGAAATAATCCTCCCAGGCATATTAACTTGTGAACACACTTAAATGCGTACCAAAATCATTATTTGGTGAATACTATGTACAATAAGTATATACAGTCAATTTTGTGTGAGTATGTATAGTAGACAATACAATTAAATATGAATGTCGAAATACGTAGTATGTACATACTACACAAAATTTCATAATATTGTATAAATAAAACAAAATACAGTATATTACTACTACACCTACTCATGTTATGCAGATAAAAGCTAACTTTGGCAATAGTAAGTATAAAGGTCAACTTTGTCTCCATGAAAGATTAGTTTGTCTGTTCGTGTGTTTTATGTACCTAATAATATTATATAGTATCAACGGGCATTGAGTTGCTCAATATACATAATAATATATTCATATGTATTCCATTGCATCCTCATATAACTATACATTATATTAAAATGGTCCAGTGAACAGAACAGATTGATTGAAGATTGTATAAATTACAATAATTATATCGTATCTCTGCTTCTGTAATGTAGTTGTGCATGAAGATATATCGTTGAAAATGTGTAGATAGACTAAAGCATAAACACCACAGAAAAAGGTTTCGGGATTGTTTCGCGATTGTAAATCTAGAGTAAATTCGCTATAGTATACTAATATCATTAATGCTATGCTCCCCATTTCTTTGGACTTTTATTTGAGACACATAATGTACCATTTTTAATACTCAAAATATGAAACAGCAATCGTTATATTTTTAAAATAGCTATTTATAATTTGTAGCGATAGTAAAGTTATATATTTTAAACTGTTGCTATAATATGTTGTGCAAATATGCTACACAATAATATTATCTCATTCTGATATTTCCTTAAGCATTCCTGGCTTTTTCTCATTTTTACCATTTTTACCAAACCCTGAGAATCTTCCGTCATCATTCACAGCACATTACTATACACAAGGGTTACTGTGCACGAAATTGCTGGATGAAGTGTTTTTACATTTCAATGCTCCTGTTTCCAGCATGACTCAGAAAAAAGGATGCATATTACATCTATTTATGAATATGAATCTACAGAAAAATTGATAAAGATGATGCATTTATATAACTAATATTAGATAGCGTTATACCTATATGATATTACCCCATATGAGAACACGGTTACAGTTATCGTATTATTATTCGACAAATGATTGCGAATAGTCAACACAAATAGTTCTTAAATGTGTACAACCTACACAACACACTGTATAACAAATATTATTAACTTAATTTTTGCAGAGTTTTAAGTATTTTGACTTGATTTAAACAAGTTTTCATATCCGTAATTACTAAATATTAACAATGAATCTATTACAGATTTTTTTAGACTTATTATTACGCTTAAAAGTTGTATGGGATGTGATATATTTACTTGGCTACATTTTATTTGTGAAACTAGAATCAACTTACAGGTATTTTGTGCCCTTTGAAAGAAAATCGCTGATTGGTGAAATTATATTGGTAAATATTCATTACATTATTTTTATACTGAGACTCAGTAACTGAGAATAGTAAAAATTTAATAAAATTTGCAGTTACTAAAACTTGCAATATACCATTTTTAGATTACTGGATCTGGGAATGGGATAGGAAAGGAAATATGCCGAAAGCTTTCGATGACCGGAGCTACATTGGTATGCTGGGATATTAGCAAAAGAGACAATGAGAGAACTCTGAGTGAGCTAAAAGAACTGGGAACCAAAGTCCATGGATATGAAATTGATATTTCAGACAGAGCACAAGTTGAGGCTCTAGCTGCTAGGGTAAGTGTCAATAAATATTAAATTTATGCTTTCCAGGCAATTAAAATGAGCCTCGGTTCCGTCCAGCAAAATGTACCTCAGAAATATTTGCCAACTTACAAATTCTTGTGCTTGCATTATAAATACCTTCATATTTTGTAAAATTCAAATGGAAAAGTTACAAAAAGTAGATCAATTTAACTATATTCTATTTCTGTATAGGTAAAGAAAGAGGTTGGTGATATCAGCATCGTTATAAATAATGCGGGGATAATGTCCTGCCATCCTTTCCTTAGCCACAGCCCAAATAACATCGAACGTGTATTTAAAGTCAACGTTTTTGCACACTTTTGGATCTTAAGAGAATTTTTACCTAAAATGATCGAGAAGAAACACGGGCACATTGTTACACTTTGTTCCGCAGCCGGTCTGGTGGGAACTAAGAACCTAGTTCCCTACTGCGGAACAAAGCATGCTGTGCATGGGTACTTGGAAGCTTTGAAAGACGAAATGCTTCATCATCCTGATAAGCCGGATATCAAATTCACAACAGTGTATCCTTATTCCTGTAACACTGGATTGCTAAATAATGTTGCGGATTGCAAACCTAGGTAAGCAGATTGGGAAGTGAATAATAGCTTTATGAAAAAATGTGTTGCATTGTAAATTAATAATCCCCCGTTTTGCAAAAACTATATTTTTGCATCACAATAATGTATTTACCAAATTCAAGCTTATTTGCCAAAAAATATTGGTAATCGGCAATCAGATATTGTGTTAATATTTTACGAAATTATTGCAAAATATTGTATAATATATAGCTATTTATATTTCATTTATTTATAACAGATTTCCATCACTGTTGTCTATAGTGGAACCAAATGATGTCGCTGACAGATTAGTAGAAGGAATGAGAAGAAATGAGGAATATATATATTGCCCACCAATTGTTGAGTTCTTGGCCACGTATTCAAAGTAAGTCATCAGATAAAGTATTTAGATTATTTTTTTACCAAGTACATTACCGCCAGTTAATTGGCTTAATAGTACTTTCTACAAAAGTCAAATTACCCACTTTTTGGTTATGACATTTTTTACTACCGAAATGACATTATTTGTGGAATTTGTTGCAGATTACTTCATGTGAAAGTACAACGAGCTCTGAACGATTTATTGGATGCCGGAGTTGAGCCAAAATAAAACGAAGTATGTAGGAATAAGGGGCTAAAGAAAATATAATTAGTGTGTGCAAATACATGTCTTCTGTCTTTTAAGAATTAATTATACAGCGAGTAACTAATACAACTAATAAATATATATCGTTTACGTGTAATCTAGTGCAATAACATCTGCATATACCTACATACTATATATATTATAATGTTCATGTTTATTTTTATTTCATTAAATGTTAAATGAAAGTACAAATCAATTTTCTAAAACAAAAACTGAAATGTTCTAAAATCCCTGAACCTTAAAATACTTAAAAGACACTTTTGGTGTTTTAAGTACATTTCTTGGAATTTTACCTTATTAGATTGGTCATTGTATATATGATAAAGAAGGAGAGTTAAGCGCCTTATCGTTAGGTTTGCCGGCCGAACCGAACAAGCCCCAGCCAGACTTGTTCACAATTAAGTTGTGTAGGTTCTTTTACGTGTAGCAAAGGATGACACATCCCTTATCCAGCCCTACTAATAAACTTGTTTGTACATTATGCTGAACCAAACCTACATCTAGGTCGTGAACAAAGCCAAGTAGAAGAATATTGTATTATGTTGTACACCTGTACTCAGCAACATCTAGCATTATTTAGCATCGCCATAAATAAATTATTAATATTTCTTTTAACTCAACACATTAATAAAAGATGAAACATTTAATGAAAGATGTATTATGAGTCCAGTTCAACACATATTACCACAGGTAGTTTAAGGTTCCAGGTAGTACTACATACCTATATAATAGGTTTATTAATCGATATTCTGGATCCCATAAAATATTGCAAAAAGAATGTAAGGCAATTTGGCTGTGAAGCAGAAACGCAAAAGAAGGAGTAATTAAGATATACACTCAGTCAGATTTTTACTTACATGAACAATTTCAGTACGTTTACGGAGAGAAAATATTTTCTCGATTAGAGTCCAGTAGTGAACGATATGTTTCAATAATAATTTGACAGGTTATTATTAAGCACACGGCACATAATTTTAAGTGTTCTCGGCCAAAACGGTCAGAACATTTATGTAACGTTCCATATATTATGCATAATATCTCTAGGCTAGTCATACTCACACCCACCTAAGTAAACACGTATTTAGTAATATTAAGCTTTATACTGTGGACCACAGTCTGGTAGAACTGCGTATTTACGTGAAATATTAGATAACAAAAAGTGATGAGACGAATGCTTGACTTTTACACCATACAATATATATTTCTTTTTCATACGTTTTCGTATGATAAGTCATTGAAACAATTACTTTGATGTACGCAATGAAATTCTACGTAAAGCCAAATAACACGACATTATCCATTAGTGTGGTTTCATGAAATTACATAAATATGAATAGACAAGTCCGTTCGATCACTTGCACATAAAAAATTCGGGCAATTCATACATTAGCTAGGGCAATGTCAGACTTTATGACAATTCATTAATGTGTGATATAAGATCAGTGACAATGTTTTCAGCATAAACTGGTGTTTTAGTGACACTGTTTTGCTCGCAGTCACTTGGTTACTGTTTATTTGCAATTGTTTATTATTTGTCTCGTGTAAATCTGCATGATTAGCTAGGTTGTATTTTGCACCTACCTAATTAATAACAAGTATTTATAAATTGGTATGAGATATTTCATATCTCTAGCAGCGTGCAGAATGCAGATGTAGTAGTATGGATAATATAATAATATATGTAATGCGTAATATAAACAGAATATATTGCTATCAGTACTCGTAAGCTTTACATTTGCGTAATCATAATATGTAGCATCTGGCATAACTGATTACTCACAGAAAAATATTTCAATTTTGATGAGGTGTGCTTATCGCATATTCCACAGTTCGTTTCTTAAACGTATGCTTTCGAAGAATTCGTTTTCTGACCAAAACGTTTTAAAAACAATACGATTATTGTTTCACTGATCATTGCTTTATGGGGTAAGTATATATAAATGACAATCAGGCAGTTAAACTACAATCCATTGCGGACAACCAAAGTTTAAAGGCTGTTAAATCTCAACTAATTGACGCCTTATATTGCTTTGACTCCGGTGTTGTTCTCGCAACTGAATTCTCTAATTTATTTAAAAATATAATTGAGCAAATTTTACAATTTCTGTCCATTTCCGAGCAATAATTTTTCTGTGATATTAATATACAATATAAAAAAGGCTGTTAGTTTTAAAATATTAGAAAATGGAGAGGCAGAATGTAAATACAAGAAAGCAGGGATCTAATAAAGAACTCTACAAGGAAAAGGCTGCCAAACCTCGTGTCAACTTCATTGCTGATATGGCACAACCGTCTAATCCTTTTGTGGTTTTCGTGGAAAATCTGGAGGAAAAGAAAATTTCAAATTGGGAACTGAATCAGAAAAAGGTTAAGCCCCTGACGGAAGAGGAGCAGAATAAAAAGGACAGAGAAAGTGTTCTCTACTATTTCCAATGCGTTTTGAAATGCGGAATCGGATTCAAATTCATCACTGCTAGGATTTCTAAACCCGAATTGAGAATTCGCCCCATACGACTGACTTTTGATAAAAAGGAAGATGCCGAAAAAGTATTGCAAGCCTGGAGTTTGGTAAACAAGCCAGAACAGTCGCAAGTTGGCCCTCGTCTTGTAGCTCAACAGAAAAATGACAACGTGAAAAGTAGCCAAGAAAAAGCCGTCAAAAAGTCAAACATTAGTAAACAAAAAGACTGAAATTAAATGACTGCAAGTATATATATAATATAAAAATTGTAATAATTAGGTTATCAAAATTATATGTAACTACTGCCTACATATATATCATATACTGTATATTCTAAATATAAAAACTAACTAATGCTTATTGTTATTTCAATATAGTAGAAATATGTAACGAATTTTTATTTATAGATTATAAGGTACTTCTGTATAGTGAGAATAATGGTTTAACCAATTTTGTAAAAATAAATAGCCACGAAGTAGTTCACTTTGAGTTGATTAAGTAATAGATATATGCAATGATTTATTTGTGACTAAAAGCGTAAACTGGCATATTAAATTAAACATCCTTTTTTATGAAATCAAAAAATTGCAAATGTCCAATGTTAATCCCAAACAAATATTTCAGTTCTATATATCCCATGATTAGAAGAGTACTTAAAAATTAAATAATGTTATATTGGCAATTCAAATCAATCCTTAATGTATGCCTCAAAATATGTTAACCACAATGTCCATGCTATAAACAATGGTGTGTTGAATGATACAGACTAATGCTGAACATGATTAATTTCAGATAGGTAGAATAAGTTAGTAAACACGTGGACTAACTTATTCTAGTATTATTAAACACGTTGGTTTAATTAGCCTGCTGCAATTGCTCATAATATTATGTAACCTCGGTGTGAATCCCAATGGTAAACCAAACACTAACGCTAAATAAATGTTGCAATGGTATGAAATAATGTTTGTATGGTTTATATATACTATATTAGATTGACTTCTGCATTACGTATAGGAAAATGATGTAATTATTCAACAATTTGTCGAATTTAAGTCACTTCATTTCACGCAAATAAAATACCTACTCAGTCAGCTTAATTCGCTTCAGTTCAGACAATGCCTTAGAATGCCATTTTTAATTAATTTACATTATATCGCATTGCATTTTCTACATGGAAACTACATATAGTAAGTAGTCTGGGACAACATGTTAACAAAAGATAAGCCTATCCATACCTATTCTCTACACTAATCCATGCCCAGTATAAAATCATAAACTCATAATTCTTTAACACTCATAAGCTCTATTGCGGAGATGCATAAATATAGTATAATGTAGCAATATGTATTGTACACTTTTTAGCAGCATGCTTACCGATTGCAAATTTCCTCATCTGTGTCTGATTCGGATTAAATAATTTTCATGATTTCATGTATAAATATGAACAACTTACATTCCAACATCGATTGATGTTAATTGGTAGTGCACAACTCCGTACAGGAATTGTGTTCCCTCTAAAACGTTTACCATTAAATAATGTACATGGATTATAAATTGGGAAACCGCTTGTACTGCTGAGGACATATATAGTATAGAAAATCTTTTAATGTTCAAATCCACGGTTGATCCACAGATGATCAACAGTTTTTAAATCCATAGGCTTTCGACAGAGGAACGAAGTATAAAAGATAAAGTGTTCTCTCTTCAATGTGTTTTAAAACAGTCGGATTTAAATTCGCAAATACTCGAATTTTAAGACGTGGATGCAGAATACGACTAGTTAAGGTTACGGTCTCAACAAAGTTAAGGTTCGAGAAAATAAAGGATGCTGGAAAAATTATGTGTGCTTAGAACCCAGTCAAGAAACAGAAAAATGGTTGGGTCATTATGGGCTGTTCCACACAGCGTACAACTATCGACATAAGCTTCCACAAATGAAGATATGAGTAAAAGATAGCACAGAGCTTACCGAAAATCAAAAAACTGAAATTATAAGACAATCGTAAGCAATATGCAACTACTGCACCCATTTATTCATAAGAGACTAAAAATAATTACCTACACCACAATATTTACCTATTGTCGGCAGTTATTTAAAATCGACTTAATTTGAAACCGAAAGCTAAATAAAAGAAATAGCAGTAGAATACAAGTAAGAGCTGCTGCTATCCAAAAGTAATATAACTGTATGATAAAAATCATGCTCTTTAAAACAAAGGTTTGCTGAACTTGGAATCAGTATTTATTTTTTGATTGCAGAAAAACATATTCTAATCATATTTTAATTTTAATATTCTAAAATACAATTAATATAGACGTCTAGAAAACCATAAAAAAGTTCCTCACGAGTATTTTAAGTGAGACGTGTTCCTGGGATTTTGGTTTAATTATTATACATAATACTCTCTCATAGGTTCTCACTGGGATACACTAATCAGCTTAGTATATTACCACAAATATATTACCTATTTATTTGTTATTATTATACACAAGGGTGAATTATTGGTTTATATAACAGTAGTGAATGAAGTACATACACACAAATTCAATTGCTTAATTCAATTGTACAATATAAGTTAATTAAAGCAATTATAAATGAAGTGCAGACCCGACCGGTGGTTCTAAATACAGAGAACCTAAGTTAAATGGTAAAAGTAGTTATATCAGATACACAGTTATAATTAATGATTTCTCTTATACACAAATATTTCAATAACGGCATTTTTCTTGTTGGTACAAAGTGCTTACCTTTACTAGTTCAATGTTCAACAACATATGCAAAGTTATCTAGATTTCCCACAACTTCAAAGTAACTTGGAGGTTCATCTACACAGACATTGGGAAAACATTTTATTGGCGTCATATGCTATTTATTTCGTTTTAGCAATTGTCATTCCCAAAAACTTGTGATATATAGGTATGTTCATAAAAAGCCAGTTAGTAAGAGTTTAAACTAAAGCATTTATTAATTGTTTGAGGTACAGTATTGTGCATGCATCGGTTCAAGGACGCAAAATTTTTTTAATCGAATTAAAAGGTTATCACTAATCACGTACAACGATATCCACTAAATAAAATGTCATAGGGTCACAATATACGAAAACTTTTGTTAGACACCCAAACCAGTTACAAAATGATAATGTTCAATACAGAATATAGTATTATTTGAAAACATTTTATCAGAAATCGTATTTAAGATAAAAATAGAATTAATTATATATTTCAATTAATATAAGTATAGAAAGCACGATATGCAAACAAAGGTGTCGACAAAAGTTGAAAAACAAAATTCATAATAAGATTATTATAAGCTTTGCCTCCCGTTGTTTTTAACTTACACTGAAATTAACATTTTTTCGTGCATTTAACTTTACATTATAAGACACGTAAAAATATAAAAACTATGTTATTTTACTTATACGATATTTTAATAATATTATATATTGTCAATCAAGGAGTACAAACATAATTGTAAAAGGTATACTCTTACCGTACGGCGGGGGAGGCTCCTTATTTCTGGAATTGAATACAATCAAGATTATTATGTATACTATTGAAGGTATGTATTAAATTCGCACACGTAATAAAAATGTTAAATTGGCAGGCATGGCAAAATTATTTACTTACGTTATAGCAGGTACTTCACTTGGGATCGTTGTCCTTGCAATTCTAACACGAGATCCTATTAAGAAAATATAATGGAAAGCATGGTTTATGGTGTATATTTACTAAATACTACATTAGCCATTCTACTTAGTAGTACAGAAAATATTATAAAACGACAATTGTAATTATAAAAGTACTTAAAATGAAAATAATTTTTTTTTAACCAAGTAACTTACTAGTGGGCTTAGGAGTACGGCATCGCGAACTAAAATAACAACAGGCCACAAATATTATTACAAAAATTGCAGCACCTCCTATTGTTACAATGTAAAATATACTACTTGTCTGACTCTCCATTTCATACAATTATTTTGTCTAGCACTTTTATAGGTTCACATTTTAAAACGGTTTCGTCGGTTTAATACCGAATATATAAGTAGGTTTATAGTTGTTTTGCAATTCATAATGTTATTTTAATTTAAGGCACACTAATTTCCATAGCAGGCTAAGTATGCACAAAGAAACCGGAGCAAATAAAATATAAAACAACAATTTTGAATAAAGGTAAATTAATTAAAAGAACTACAGTGGTTAACTTGTTTTAAACTGTGTACCTATGCATATATTTAATTTTTCACGATGTACATAAATGTCTAGCCAATATGCTGTCTGACCGAAAAATCCAAAGTTCCAGTAATTACTTTGACTGTGATTGTGTACAAATAAATGCACAGTTTGCCTAAACAGTCGAAAAGTATTTTAATTCTGCAGCTATCAAATTATGCTGCTTCAAAGTATTATAATGTAAAATCATGTGTACAACTGATAATTATAATTTATGATGCGGAATTAAAGTGCCACTTAACCGTGTCGTTATCACTATATAGTATAAGTACTTCAGTATTTATGTTTTCCTACTGCATGCATACACTAGATTACATGAGAAATAATCAAAATAATGATATGCACATATAAAGGAGAAGTTAAACATATAAGAAGGTAATTCCTTGATGACGACCATTATCCATGTGCTTTGTACAGTTTACATTAATTATAATTTTTACGAGAATGCTAATTACATTTTCGTCCCAGCGTCTTAGCTCACTTGGAGCTATATTAGAAACGGGTGCAGATTAATCGGCCCTAGATAAGTAGGTTTGGTAGCTTTAGACCTTAAGCTTTATTTTTGCATAAAGTGGATTTAAGTAAAGAATAAAATAGAACTAGAATTAGCGAAAGAGCTTTAAATGATTAAGTTAATTAGTCACATATAAGTTAGTCATGATATAAGATAATAGTTGAATTGGTCGTGTAGCATAAAAAATAATCGTATCCGCATGTTGGCTATTTTTACCACCTTCTTTGCAATAATAGTACACAACTGTTCTATCTGGTAGACGGTTACCAGTTTTTCTTCATATCTTCACTCACGGAACTTATCTTATTCCATAACTGTTTTTCTCTTGTTTTGTCGTTTTGTGTACCTCTTTTTTGTCAGAAAACTTTTCATTTTCACTCTCTGAACTGCTACTATACATTATTGCAATAATTCGAATTTTCGTTTGCTGGTCATTAGTATATTATAGTGACTATTGCTAATTCATCCTTTTAAAAATCTTCAGTATACCCCTGGTTAGTGCCAATGCGTCATTTTGTGCCGCATTTTAGCTTTAATCCAAAAGCGTACTTATCTAGGGCCAATTCTATTTTCCCCCGCAAGAAATATTATAAGCATAAATATTGTACATGTTGGGTACTTCGGCACGTCGGCACTCCATACATAAGTTTATAAATATTACTAAGTTTCAAAATATTCATAGGTACATATATTATTACCAATTATTAAAGCGCGACAGAGAATTGCGTTGTATTTAAAAAATTCACCATTTATAATAAAAGATAATTGGAGGCTTCAATTTTTAATTAATCGTTAGCCTTAACCGTTTAACTTCCTTTTTGTATTTACTGGGACTAAACGTATAGCGAGTACCATTTATAATTCGGAAAGAGCTAATACTATTCTACATACACCCATGGTTTCAGAATGGTGCATCCCACCCATGGTTTCAGACAAAGAATATCTCTCTTATTTGAATGTTTAATAATGCCCAATTGTTTGGAAATCACCCAAAACATACATTTTCACACAGTTCTACGAAGCACTCTATACAATAGTAATTGTAACGAAGTAGCTTACAGCCTTTCATTTATTCTTAGAAATGAAAGAAAGGTACCTACTATGCTAAAGCTACTATATAAATATGCAGCATAATAGCATACTAATAACATAATAATTTGTTAAGTAAACATAATTTGGTGTTATATATGGTATTGACTTGCTGTGCATTGAGTATTTTGTAAATAAATGCACTACGCGCACTGATTGTAACTCTGCTGCACACAGTAACACAGTAAACTACAACTGTGGTTTAATGCATTTCAGTTTGTTCTTAGAAATGAAAGGTACCTGCTGCTGAAACTACGATATAAATTAAAAGAGCTTATATCATGTGTACTGCCTTTGACCTTTACTATCTTTTATATATACTACTAATACTACACTGGAATATTATCTGTAAATATTCCAGTGTAAAGTGTTTGTTCATATTTTGTATTAGTTATAATTAATATGGAGTTCTTGATTCACTTCTGTCAAGTATTTCCATTTTTCCTGGAAAAGACAACGAAAGAGTTAGTTTAGGTTCTTTATGTGTGTAGTTAGCATGCGTTAACGCAACCTTCCCGTATTTCCCGCTTTTTGACAACTTTCCCATCTTTCCCATGTGTCCAAACTTTTGGGGTGTGAAGTGGGAAATACTAAAAATTTACAATTACAAAATTACAAAAAAAATTTAGGCAGGGGAATCGGTTTTCAGAAAAGCGTCACCTCAGCACTTAATGTAAATGATCATTTTACAGTCAGTTAAATTGAATTTTTTAGAAACCCCGTTTTTCATTTCCCTTCAAGATCGTAATCAAACTGGTAAATTCAATATTAAACTGCCTAATGTGTTGGCACAAAGAATGTCGTAGTCCCTTTTGCCTCATTGCATTACTCTTTTCACTGATAACACATATATAAATGTGAATGAGTTTCAACAGATATAGAAATGAATGTGTAGTTCAAATTCTCAAGAATGCTGTAATATATGGATTAAAGTTTTCTTGTCTGGATTAACACAATAGGTAAGTGAAGGCGGTGGTCGCCTGGGATTTTTTAATATTTTCATATATCCGTAGGTTAGATTTATCCGCAGACATGTTACACATAGGTATCTAACGCAACCATAAAAATACTATGCAATATGTACTATGAGGCTATATTTTTATCATTACAGTACTCGATGGGAGATGAGTTTGTAAAATCGTAACTCTTTTGATTTCCAGCCCTATATAAAGAGCCACTGCTACTTCTTTAGTCAAAGCTAATCTTGATTTCAAGCAGACTCTTGGGGACAACTTTGAAAGTAATACCCTGACAATATATCAATAACCCACGTTGTTACTACTTGCAGGTACAGTTTACATTAATTGCATTTTTCATTTATATTAAAACGGGAAGTCTAAATATCCTGGAATAAAAAATACGAAATATGTACCCCATGGGAAAATCACCATGAATGCATATTCACAGAGCACATTCAAATATTTATTTCCTTTAATGTCTAAATGTTCCGAGGATACTGTATAAAAAATTACATACTATTTCTGGAAAGCTGGAATTTTGCTTTTATTTGCTCCGAGAAAACTGTCAATTTTAACGTATTGTAATAAATTTATTAATATATTCTCATTAAAATATCAAGAAATTTTCGAATTTCGCCGTATTGTGCCACTAAAACGTCCGAAATGAAATTTTTTTTCCTGTAGCGATTAAAAAAACAATTCCGCTTTCCAAACTTATTAAATAAGTAATTTTCGTTCTATAATCGGAAGAGTTGGACTTTCACGGGGAAAATTGTATGCAAGTTGGTATTCGGAACAGTTGCTCGGATGGCATTGTATTCAGTTTCGCCTTGATACAGCCTTTGTCTTAATAATTACTTAATATAATAATTGCTAATCAGTACGATACTTCTGTCCTTGTTTCAGGAAGAGTTACTGACTACATAATCGACTACACAAACTTGACAGCTTAACATCAATTGTAAGTTAATTATTCATTAATCATCATATTAACTGTATTACCATCTAAGTAGTTTAGTATTAAGGGCTACTTAATTGAACAGTTGTGATGCATTGTTCAACAAAGGAGTATTCTAATTAAAATAACATTTACTGTTAAACAGCCAATTAAAAAAATATATTCCAGTGGTAAGTAGTAAAAATAACATAAATAGGAAAAATGGTTATCAAAAATGCAAAAACTGGCAAAGTGGATGACCAACTGACATCCATGACGGGGTCCATTGGGCAGAAAATATTTTGCCAATGCATTTGATTCAAAAATTTTGCAAAACTAATCGAAACAGAATTGTTTGGGTATATGCGTATTACGTTTGCAAAATCATCTGGCGCACGAAAGCTATAATCGAAAAATTACTTTCATTTAGAAAGGGTGATATTGCTGATTCGTAGTACAAACTTACCCCACAGTAACGCTTTTTATGTAGCCAAGCACCTTTTAAACAATTGATAGATGGATTGATTAGAAATGAAATTGACAGTAATTTGCAAAAGTTGTTTTAATTGTTTATAGTGTTAGTTATCCATTTTTAGCTGTATATTTATCTCAAATACCAATAATCACGATTAAAAATCTATCCAAAATTTCCTAATATCATTGCATTTTTTTATTTGTATAGATGAAGATCCAAATTGCTTTAGCTACGATTTTTGCTGTATATGCAACTTACGCAATGACATCTGAAGGGACATTACCAGACAAAGAACTCCAACAAAATGCATCGATTATATTAAATGGAATGAATTTAACACAAGATACGCTAAAGGATTCATGTTTCTTCAGTGTCAAAGTAACCTGTGAAAGCGGATGTACTTGTGTCAAGTTGTTCGCCGGTTGGAATACAAATTCCACTTTATTTGCCCTGCTATGTTCTTTACTTGGTTTTGCTGCTGGTACTCCTGCTTTGTTTTGTTGTGTTCCAGACTGCATATTAGCAATATTCACCTGTTTTAATTTATTAGGTCTTCTAGGGTGTAGTTGGTAATAGATGTACAATAAATCCAAACGTTTTAAAGTTTCACGTTGATTTCCACTCCTGAAATTTCCTTATTTTTCTGAATAAATGTAAACATTTGTATGTATACAATATTACTAATTTCATAATAAATAAATGATATTGTTTCAATAAAATGTCCACAAATGGCTCAAGACTATATTAATTTGGAGTTTAATTGGAAATTCTAGCCAGAATTTAGGTATTTATTTGTATAAATAAGCAAAGTAGTAAATAGTTCGACAAACGACCATAATATTGTTATAATTAGTACCTGCTAGACAAACAAGTTGTAGTTTATTGGCATGTAATACTAAAATACGTTTTAACTTTAGGCATGAAAAGACTAGCTCACTTGAGAGCAGTATCCATTATTGCATTCAATTTTGCCATGGGTTGAACTATTGTCAATTTAACTCCCAACATATTTTACAAAATGTAGACATTAAACATTATAGTTTATTTTCATTCGAAATCCAAACCCTCGTTCGTGTTTGATTTTATTCTTTCGTCAGTCATAGGTACATACTATTTATGTGACAAGCCAACAAACAGATGCTCCATATAAAACGTTAGTTTACAGCCAAGTAGAAGTATTAAACTCAAAATACCAACCACAATTGTGTCGAAATTATATTGCAAATTATATTTTACTATTTAAAAAATACAAATACGACTTTGGCTATAAATGTTTCAATGGCCAGGTGAATATTGTTGTCGACGGAAATTATATTTATATAAATAATTGTTTTTCACCCACTGCTAGATTAAGTTCTTAATATTCTAATTACTGCTCATTTCACACATTGGACGAATCACCTACTTAAAATTGGCAAATGATATTTACAGCAAAAATGACTACTGTTACTATATAAATATAGCCATGCAATAAAATTAGCATAAATTGACAATTAGATTCCAGCAAGGGATGCAATTGCATGCCTAGTTAATAAAATGTATAGAAAATACTTGCTGAATTGAGTCAAGAAACAGAAACAAAATTATTTGCTAACCTGAATTAGTAGAATTGTGGCCCCTTAGTGAAGCTAACGAAACGAAAACCAATAACAAAATGTCCACTTGCTTTCCACTCAAAGCAACAATAAACAAAAGTGTTTACTTTAGGTTGTTTATAATATTTCATCACAATTGAATGTTTATATTTCACTTTAAAATGCTCCACTTGCTTTTTGTATCTCTTTGAACTTAAAATTCCTCTCACTAGTACTTTGTAATAAGTACTACTTATATCGAGAAAACTTTCTAATACATTCCAAGACAATTCCAATGCCTTGTGTACCAAATTTTGGAATAATAAGAAATATAAATGGAACCAATTATCGCACGCCATGAAATGCACGATTAAGCATCTGTAAATGCATGTAGTTATTGTATGAATGTACTTCTAATACAAAATCGCAGGTTTGCCTTCTTAAATTAAAATAACAAGGCAAAAAACTATTAATTATAGGGGGGAAATACATTTATTTAATGTACACTGACTTCATACATCAGAAGTTTGTCACACAGACACAGTAATTAAGTTACACTTTGGTTTTTAAAACAGATATATCTATAACACATATTAGATTAAATAATAATTTTTTATAATATTACTTATTTGTGGAAAATAGATGAAAATTTAACATTGAGACAGAATCCTTAATTACAGATAAGACAATATCTTTGATTAGGGATTTCTTTAGCTTAAAACGTTTCCGAAAATCTTCGAAAAACGATGGTATTATAATATGCAATTTGTAAAATAGTTGTAATAGTTACTCACTGTAGTACCGGCTACCACATAAACCCCTGTCTAACTGCAGACAAAAACTAAATTCTAACGTAAATGTTTACTTCTGAATATTTATATGGTGGCACAAAAACCTATTTAGCTAAATAATATATAATTTAATTCGATTTTAATATCTTCTGCAGTTACAAAGCGTTCGCCTACTTTGAAGTGAAAAGAAGTTTTACATTGAAATCCAACTTTCCTTACAGAAACCGGTATAAGTACCATGTAACACAAAATCTTGTAGTTTTCCATTCTCCAGTTGTATTTTTCCATGTTTGTCTGTTGGTATATTTCTGACAAAAAGCAGTTAATATATTAAGCTGCATATTTGTAGTAATATTAATATAATAATGCTGAGAAGTACACATATTGGTCCCGAAATTGTGCAATAGTAATTTTGGGTATACATATCGAAATTAGTAAATATGTATTTTACGATATGTCTCCATGTGCGTATATAAAGAGTACAATAACATAATTACCCAGTTTTGTTATACACTGTTTGATCACGTGTTTCAGAAGGACGCAAATATATTATATTGGTTTTAATAAAGAAATATTTTAGGGTTGATCATGATATGATCATGACTCGAAATAATTTTGCCCCTCTAATAAAAAGTTAATGTAGTTAATAATTTGATTTATTACTTCCATTGGGCCCAAGTCATAAATTCGAATGAATAACGCCACAAATAAAAATACTGACGTGAAGTAATACAGTGTGCAACAGAAATGCCAAAAATATACTACCCAAACTTCAGCCTTTCTGGCTTTTACCCAACATATAGCATAATAATTAACTTGAAGCAAACACACTGCAATGTTAGTCTAAGCTTTTAAACTTCTTAAATCTTTATACATCGTAAGGAGCTTCCGAATATGTTAGGTGCACAAAACAAGCTTTCGAGTTTTTCACGTTCGGTATTATTGCACATCGGATTTTTATTTTCGGAATTTTCAATCATTCAGAATTTTGAGGTGAAGATGATTTTGAGGTCATAATGAATGTAGCCATACATTAGCCCATCACAACCTGCAAAATAGGATTATGAAATATAAATATAGAAAGTAGCACCTAAATTGGTAAAATTATTGATTTTACATTTTAAGCAATGAGCAAGTAATTATAATTCCCACTAGTGTCAATATAATTGTGGAGAAAGTAAAAAGTAACTAGCCTATGATATACGGTGCCTAAAACACATACGGGGTAATTCCGCCGGATTTCCCTGTTTGAAGTTTTGAACAATATCTTTGGAATCCTAATATCATGGAAATAACACACAAATTTATTTCTTATAAAGGCAAAGGTTTTCTTTGGTACAATATGAGCATATTTAATATTATGTCCATGTCTGCGCCACATGTTTGTGACACTATATTTACGGAAAACTATGCCATTGGCTATATAATTCAAAAATTATTCCAAGGAAATTTAAATGCAAAATCCCTAAAGGAAAATGAATATGCCCGTGCTCTAATACCAGCCAAAGCTCTACATATTAGAAACCCACCCCTGCTGAACGGCCGAATTTGATTATTAACCCAGGGCTTCTATTAGGAGCTTTACGGTATGTGTTATAAAAGTATATAATGCTTATGTACATACCATTATGCATAATAGGTGTATATATAAGTGTATATAATATTTATCCATATAAGCATATTGAAATATTTAGCAGTTTTGGGTGTTTGGGTGCAAAAATATGCCGCGTTTCACATAAAGTAAGTAGCTGCCTATTTAAAATTATAGAACTAACACTAACACTGTCCCATTTTTAATATTTGCATACTATTATGCATTTCTATGGTATAATCAATAACATCCTATTTGGTATAGCTGACTGTTAGTATACCTAAAAGTAGTCTACTAGTAAGGAGCTGAATAAAGATGCGTTTTGCATATTTATGTGATGCAAAGTTCCCTAATTTGGCTTCTTTTCCCGTATAAAATATTAAAGATTCGTTATCACGTTATAAGAACGTGAACAATAACACCTGTCAATATAGTTTTAGTTTGTATAGCTGGGTTTAATAAAGCTCAACTTAATATGTGGTAAGAAAAGTCGATAACTTGGAATATAAAATAGTTTTGGTATTTTTCCGTTGCCATCCCTTCCCTTCAGCCATTAAGGGATCAGTTAGTACATTTCAGTTATCCATCATTTATATTTAAATCTACTTAGCCCATTCTGTTCGTCCAGAATATATGAAAATTTTCCATACTTAAACATATTTATGGTATTACTGCATGTACCCTTAAGGAATATGGTGGAGTCATACAGCGTCACAGCGTGTATCCTTTTCTATGATTTTTGTGTTTATGGAAAAATACTGACGGGGCAATATTATTAGCTACATTCGTACTACAAGGGTACGTACGTATTAGCATACATAGGTGCGAGTGGAAAATTTTAACGCATGCATAAAAATATCCGCTCGTACGTACCTATAAGTGAACAAACATGCTACCGTGTTTCCATTGCCTGAAAAAGGCTTGTCTGGTAATTTTCCACAGCAAACACAAATATAATCTATACTATAGCGAGTAAATTATTATAGATACTCAAAATATAAGCTTTGTATATATAAAATTGTTCTTTTCTATTAAATTATATATGTTACCGGCAAAATCGGTAATAAGGCATTACCGGTAATGCCTAGGCAAAAACGGTAATATTTCTAAAATTTC
>JAQFYC010003319.1:0-21191 GCA_034694165.1 Tomocerus mixtus | reverse complement strand
ATCAAATGACACTGTATTCAAAGCTCAGTTTAGTTGAGCAAGATGTCGATTGTTGATACTTCATATATGTATATGATTCTTCATATTTTTAATAAATATATGCTTACTATAAGTGCGTCAAAACTATCTACACAGACAGACATGGACGATTTTTTTTATTAAACTACTTAAATTATTCGAAACAAAGTTTAACAAGTGCGTGGGATACTTAATAATTAATTACGAGCTATGAAAAGTAAAACAATTTGCTTCTGAGTAGGCGTAGGGTATTATCCGTTGCAATTTTGCAACCTGTTTTCCGTTGCTCCACCAAAGAAATTATCAGAATGAGAAATGGGATATTAGAAATAGTATTAATATTAATGGTTTCACCAGGGGTCCTAAACAAAACCTACGAATGCTGGCAGCAGATTAACTAACTTATAAGTACTTAGTATTTTGTACTCAAAGACCATTTGTATAGCATAATTTATGAGAGTATATTTTAGTAATTATAAACAAATAATTGTCGAGTTATGAAAAGAAAAAGAATGTAATTAGCACGTTCACAATATCAATATTATCATTACTTGGATTAATTAATTACAAATTATTGTCATTAAAAAATGAGATGCTTTACAGGGAATGTTAACGTAGAAAAAATATAGCTTATTGTTAGAAGTTAGAAGCACAAAAATTTCATACGTGAGCTACTTCATACGAGCGTATGAACATCTTTAGTTACAAAAAGTCATTATCATGTTTTTAAACAGCCAAGTACTATGTAGTTCAGATTCAGATGCGTTGTTTTAGAATCAGTAGCATCATATCTTCATATCCAGGTACACCTACACGGTATCTCGCTCTTTTATAACAATTGTGTGGGTGTGAAAGCAAAATTATTTTATGTGTACAACAAATAAATTATAATGTAGTACAATAATATAATTACCGATGCACATAGGTACAGTAAATAATGCGGTTGACACTGTGCGTAATGTGTGTTACTGGCATATACTACATAACCTTAACATATACCTGTATGTGCATTTAGCTATCTTTGCAAGATAAAATAGACAAACGTTATTGTTAGGTTGGCGATGCGATTAGTATGGGATTACAAACTAAGTACACACTACATTCTGCACTTAGGATGTGTAATTTACATTGTACAAAAAACTACTACATATCACACACCAAAAGGTACGGCTTGTATTTGCATTCTTCCTGTATGCTTTACCTATATTGCACATTCACATCAGTAATGTCTATATAAAGGTGATGATGCAACTTTTGAAGGTCGTAGCTACGTAATACATAAATATTTGCAGTGGATAGAGAAGTGAATGTGTGCAATTGAGAAAACTCTGCACAAATAAATACTCATTTAATTACCAACTCAAAGCCATGAATACTTGACGTATACAGACAACGATGTAAGAAGGGCATATATTTATATACACTTAAGTATGCGTAAAACTCACTCCAGAAAAGGCCGAATTCATTAAGTGTTTCTGATTATTTAAAAATACTCATGCAAAAGATTTTCATTTTCGAGGGGTTTATTGTGGATATCCTACATTCTATCTAAATATAACCTTGACTTTGATTTTACTATGCTGTCTGTTGTTATTACCATATCATACCACATCGTCAATTTGTTCTTCTTCAATCAAAGGATAGTTTTGTAGTGGCACCACGTAAGATAGTTAGTCTCTTAAATTACTAAATAAGTGTTAAATAAGTAGTTTTGTTTAAACAAGCACAAATTCTCAATATATCTGCAAATTGCCGACATGCCTGTTGTAAGTATAAGGGTAAGTATAAATAACTTATAAGTTATTGTGCATAATAAATAAGTCTCAATCGTACAACACTATTTACAATTTATTCACCTGTACCGAATACTACAGAATAATTATTATGAGGAAGGTTCACACAGATACATTAACTATTACCATTTACTTACTAAAGCTAAAGATTTTACATTAGTATATACTTACTACTTATAATAATGTTCATACATACATTAACTGCCTAAACTGTATTGTAAATACAATTAATTTTTCAATAAAGATAAAGAATGGTAATTTAATGAAAATACTAGCACACGATTTGCTTTCTTTCATTTATATCATTTTAATATTGATGTAACTATCTGTACTAATAGTTATCAAAAGAAGAGCAAAAGTAAATATGTAAGAGTATATTAGAGAATCCATTTTTATGCATACTAAAAAGGCCAACTTTACGTTATTAAATTGTAGTAGTAGGTGTATAGAAGTGAAATGCAGTAGAGTATCCTATACTTAACATACACGTGCTCATGAGCAGCGAAACAAGATTTTCGCTCTTTTTGCTAAGATAATGTGGGTCAATCGATAAACTTAACAAATATACAGAAGTATTTGCGAATCACTCAAGAATGGCTACATTGCCTTTTATTGCGTTATCGAAGTGGTATTTGCGAATAATTTGTAGTCTGTCAAATCCTTCCTTTACCCATTTTTGACATGACAACGAATATTAAATGGGCCCTTCGTGATTTACTTGACAACGACAACGACCAAACAACTTGGCGAAAACTAATTTTCCTAAAATAACTCTTCTGCACTGCAGTTTTGCCATTTTAGTTTAGTTTCCATTCGACATCCTCACACTACACACGCATCAAATTTTTCTCCAGATTTTCTGATTGGAATCCATAATTTTTCAAATTTTCAGTTAACTTCCAAGTACATTTAGGTTATTTAAGTTAACACATCTTGTGACACATATTTTATTTACCTTATTTCCAAGATGAATAAGACTGCTGAGGAACGAAAAGCCCAATTGTCATCTTACTGGGACCGCGGACCAGGACCTGCTGGAGTTATGCTCCCACCCACCGTCGGCTACATTGACCATGACAAGACAAGGAAACAAATGCCCGCGTACAGTCTGGGACTTCAGCTGCCATCCACGCTGATCAGAAAAGGAAATGGTCCAGGACCCATCTATGCTATACCTCAGGGTATGACTGCAAAGGGACAGGATCTTGGTCGGGCTTACACCATCAGACCGAAGACAAAAGTTATTGGTAAGTTTACATTATTTTTTATCAAATTCCTATTATTTATCATTCCATGAAAAAATCCCTTTTTCAACCTTGTAGCACTTTTTTCATGGAATCACTTATCTCCAAGTGCCTATCTCGCATTTCCCCTAAAATCAGCATTTTAATCCTATTTAGGTCGCAGTTTGATAGTAATTGCCTTATAGCTACCCTAATAGATAGCTTTTTATATTCCTTCGTTTTCTCTTCCATGCAAAACCCATTTACTGCATTTCCGTTCCGGTAATCTGCAATGCTGTAATAGCGGAATACTTGGAATGTTTTTTTGGGCAGGAGTGTGTATTCACTTCTCTCCTTTGATACGTTCCCATGTGAATTTTGAATATTCCATGAGGTTACATTTACAAGTGAAAATATCCTCCCACAGTTAATATGATTATGCTTATGGCAATAATTGGATTTTGTTTTAACTTTTATTCATTTGTTTTTGATATATTCCAGAGAATTTCAATACTGACACTCCCGGACCAGCTGCATACTCTCCGCAGATCAATGTCAACCGTACTAAAGCTCCGGAATATTCCATGTCATGGAGAACACGAGTTATTGAAAAAGGCCGATTTTCTCCCGGTCCTATTTATTTACTTCCTCCTGCGCTTGGGCCTAGAATTCCGGATAAAAATGCTGCAGCTGAAGTAACAATGTAAGTTCAGTGCTTATTAAATTCTTGAAGAGGTACTCTGAGGATGTAAGATTTGTTAGAGTGTCTATTTGTTGATATCATTATTTCTTGTTTTGTGTACTCCAGTAAAGGACGAGGCCGAACTGAAGATACAATTTTCCGCTCTCCAGGGCCAATTTATGACATTGGAAGTCCAAATATCATCAAGAGCAAAGGTGGTGAAGTGACAATAAAGGGACGATGGAAAGCCCTCAAAGCCCAGAGCTGTAACGCTGGTCCTGGTTCTTATAATATTCAAGCAGCGACTCCTCGAATTTGGCGACAACCTCCTGCCTTTAGTTTGGGAATCCGTCACTCTGAATTTGCTGGAAATATGCTAACGGAATGTGATAAGGCTCAAGATAATGGTGGAGACGCTTGCGACGCAGTTTGTTAAAATGATCTTGGCTTTCCACCTCAGACCATGGAAATAATTTCAAATTATACAAATATAACCGTAAAAACAATTAGGCATAATAATTACATCTACTGTACAACAAATACGCAAATACTGACGGGTAGCTAGTCTTTTTTAGCTGGTTATTCCATATTCTTAGCTATTCGGAAAATGTATCATTCATTGAAAATTGTTACAAATTAGAAAGGTGTGTACCAACATACCTGTTAAATAGTACCTAAACAATATGTACCCTGGTTTAAGATTTTCTAATCTGTACCATTTTTAGATAACCAAAATACTTGTGTAAATGAGATAAATGTTCTGTCTGTGATATCGGTTATTTGAATTTGAATAACTAGTGTACATTTTGGTGCATGGGAAAATAAAATTCACTGTGATCCAATTAAAATTACTTCACCTTGTTTTATTAATATTTATCTGGCAATTCTTTCGATATCAAAGCACTAGTATACTAAGGAAGTAACATTTACTGCATTACACAATCAGTATCTAATATTCTATTTTCCATAAAACTTGATACTAGCATCTTTTGCAAAATACCCTCATTTTCGCTTAGCAGACCCACTAAAAGCGGGCAAATAGGCCCGAGTTGATATGTAAATGTACATAGATATCAATAAGTATTTCAAAACTGATAATCTGAAACAGAATGGTCTCATGAAAATAACTTCAAGTGTGGAAATGAGAATGGCCTTTCCACAACTTTCGTATACCCAGTTCACCCGAAATTACGATTCCGTATGTAAATTCCTCTACCTAAGCAAATACTAATTTTACATTGGGAAATGCAGACAAATGTAATGTTGAACATGAAAAGTTTGTTTGCAGAAATTGTAATTGTTTTGCAACCGGGAAAACAACCAATACGATATGCATTAAACACCTTAGTACTTAAAATAATAATTACTCATTGATTACAATTATTGTGGATTGGTCCAGATACTAAATTAATCATGAATGAAGAATAAAAGGTTCTCTGTACTCAATAAAAGTCTATACCCTATATACAGGTACAAACAAATCCGCTTGGTACATATTATTATACACTGTATTAATATAGGTACCTTACCTACTACCTACTACCTACCATTACGGGAGCATAAGACTAATAATATTATGCACACTTTAACTGGGCTGACCGGCTGACGTGTCTATTCTTTAGCTTCGCTAACCATAAATCCCGGAAGGCTATTAAAATTCATAAAACGGGGTCGTCGAACTTATTAGAACTTCTCAACTTTTAAAATATTGACACAAGATATTCTTGTCCACACATTTGAAACTGTAATAAAATTAATCTCACTGTAACTGAATAACGAATAACAATAACCATGAATTTCCTTCACTTGCTCACAGTGATTGGTATCGCTTTAGCAGTTTTCGCAGTAGCTGGTAATTTCCTTCTAATATTAATTCATTTTCTGGGACTCGCTACACAAAAGTTGCCACGTACATTATATTTGTATTTATAATCAAACTTATTCGTAAACATAAATCTCAAATTTTGAATTTAAAAGATGCAAGAAAGCATCATCATCGTCGACGCAGCAGCGAGGAACTTTATCGTTCAAGGAACAACCGTCGAGGAGGTGCTGGGCGAGCGATGACAGGCAGGACATTCATAGTTATCGGAGGAAACAGACAATTTCACTCGTCAGAGGAGAAATGATTAAACTAATTCGGCGAAAATTACATCAACATATGTATTTGCTAATCACATGAAGAAAATCAACTTTCAAACAATCAATATAAATATAAATGTGTTGTACGCATTAGCTTGTACTTAACTAACACTATTTTTGTTACATTAAACAAGTACGCTTATTTCGTTTTCAATTGTTTCAATTACTCGACAGTATATACTATACATGATCATAAAATTGGGTATCAGGAACATATCGTGCACCGGAATAAAGCGGTTAGGGAAGGAATGGTATGTACAAAAGGAAATTGCGTACATAGTACGCGTTACCTGTACTGCAAAGATAAAATTGTAAACACTGCACTCTGCCTTATTTTGACTTTTTTGAAGTATGTAGATTTTGAAGGCAAAATTTCAGAAACCTATTACGGGCAAATATCAAAAATGTACTCCAGCTATTTTGAAGCCTCCATTTTAGAGATGCCAAAAGGGATATTTAAATCTCATAATTCTAAAAGCTAAGGGGTGAGATCCACTTTTAAACTTTCATTTTCGAAATTTTAAAGTGGATATCTTTTGACTTTTTTTTTAAGAAGAGTATAATAAGTGTTTACGACTTCATTTTTGCAGAACGGCAACACTGTATGTTCACAATTTTTCTACGATTCTTTCCCTGGCCGCTTTCTTCGGCGTTACGAAAACATCTCATTATAAGTTTATGCATACTGTATATTTGCATAACAGGCAAACGTGACAATGTCCGTCCAAAGTTTACAAAACTGTTTTCAAGTTTTATAGCTACACTAGATTCAGTGCAAGAATAGGCACTTACTAACAAGATGAAAATCATTATTATACAATAATCATACAAACCTTATCCTATCACTCGGCTAAACCGTTAATAGTTGCCCTAATAGTCTACCTATCAAAAATCCATGGATTACAATGCTAAATTAAGTTTTGTTTCCCTTCTAAAATCCTCTAAAAGCTTTGTTAGTATTTCGGTTACTGGTAAAATTACATGATTTATGTACCTTTACTAGTATTATCTATAATAAAGGTATGCAAGTATTTATAAGTACGTAACTTTACATAAATCGGTATAGGTACATAAAAATTACTATATATGTATTTATTATAGACATGTTACAAGGGAAGGTAGGGATAAACCTAGGGTATATGTAGGCATGACTAATTATTTTGATTGAAGATCGAAGTAAAAGTGCCTTAGCATGTGCTTTCCACCCGGACTACAAAATAATGCTTTCGACTTCTAATGGGACACAGGTGTTAATTATGAATGAGTCTATCTTGTACTGTCTGCAAAGTCTACAAACACTACTCCATCAATAACTCGGAAATATTGACGAGAATGATGCTCGCGCTTTTAATATAAAGCCCGAATTCCGAATATTTCTTTATCTTACTGCTGCAATTGTACTGCTAGCCGAATTTAGCTCTTTATAGCTATAAGCACTTATGTTACAAGACTATAAACACTTTCATATAGTACTATCCATATTATGCATTTGTATGCCTATTTCCAAAGCATAGGTTTACAAAGAAAATGAATATTATATGCCAATGAGTTCTTTATGTAAATATAGGTATGTAACTTTGCCTTTTCGATTTAAGCATAGATCTACTATATAGGGCATATTTAGATTTGTTTGCAAGACCGACAAGCAGAGTCAAAATGCATATTAGCAATATTCTTTCTTTTCTTTTCCGCCCTTGGATTGTATGTATGAGAACAAAGCTTTCTCTTGTTTCTCTTGCTTTCCTCTCTGCTTTCCTGTTCTCTTTTGTTCTGAATTCATTCTGGCTGGCTATACTTATACTTATCCGTGTATCATCTAAGGCTTTCCTCGTTCAATCTGACTATCTTCATTCAAAATTCATGGCTTCGACATGCAAAAATGCCTACTTTAAATCCAACCATATCAGTAGCAACACATAACCCCCTCCTGGAAAAAGCCTGCAATATACACGCATAACAGATTTAATGTACAACAAATAATAACAAAAAGGACCTACGTAATTTTGTATGGTAAAGCACTGCAGCTGGACGAAATATACAGAATTTCACAAATCCCAAACAGTTTCAACAACATAATTAGATATTGCTGTATGAGTTACGTGTAGGCGTAACACTAATTGCGTACCAACAACAATCAGTGACTTATTCGCTGTGATTAATTATTAAACACAATGTTATGGAATGATTTTGCTTTCCCTTTTAACACAGAAACATCATTTATAACTTTCACAAATACTTTCATTGTGAGTCCAAACATTATAAATGAAATATGTTGTTTCATTTTGATTATGTAATTGTATTGTAAGAAGTCAATTATACTCTAATTGTGAAAAGTCCCCGAATCCCGAAAGAAATTCTATATTTTTATATTCTACAAATTATACAATACTTTTCTACAGTAAGTATATTCCACGTAAATTGCATTAGTATATCTACAAGTTTTATACAATTTTTCAATTATTTGATATTATTTTCGCAGTTAATTTAAGCTGGCACGTTTACTGTAGTAACTGTAGTGGTGCTTGTGCTACTTATATTTGGTTTTATAACACGTGTGCAATTAAAGATGTATATAATAGTACTTCGGAACTGACGAAGGGATCATATTAAACTTTTCATCTACCTTATGGTAATGCTATTATTATCTTTATGATCATCAAAACTATCTCTCAAATAAATTCAACTATTATCATGAACAGAAAACATGACACGTGATAGCTTACTTTTGATAATGAGGACACAACATAGAACAACGTGATATTTTGAGTACTGGGTAATTAAGATCATCATATCATAGTTCTGGGTGTTTTCAAATCACTCTGAGCTGACAAGTATTTTAAACATTAAATTCAAAAGCTGCCAATATTTCGATGATTCAACACGAATTCCCCCGAAAGCTCTTTAATCTTTATTATGAACTCTACTTATTTTATTGGAAACTGGTGGCATAGAAGAAAAAGCACACGTGCAAAGTTAAATACTACTTTGAAGCAAACTATATAGCTTTGTAAAGCGATATCACATTGTACTGTACTTATACAGATATGCATTACTAAGCAGTACGGGATTAAAATTAAAATGTATGCATACTCCATAATGTTTGTATACGGTACTTTAAAAATGCACGTTGAATGCAAATCACAATTTATATAAGTTTAAATCTATTGCTGACAGTTTCCCGGTCTCAGTTCCTACTTAAAACAGAAAATTCAGAGATAACGAAAAAGTTTTTCAAGTGAAAGATTTAAGTGGTGCTTCTGCGTGAAAAGAGAAAGGTTAAGGTGTACATTTTCTAAATCCTGTGCACAGATAATTGTTCAAAAAGTGATCCAAGGCCAGCCAGAAGTCGACACTCGAGACCTATTTCAAAAAATGAAAATCCGGTTACCGGTCAGACTTTCATTCTATCACACAGTATGTGACAAAGTTCACATAGTACTAATACTGTAGAACAGCATAAGCAGAAACATATCAAAATCATTTCACCTGACAAGGCAAGGAAACTTCGAATAAAAGTAGTTGTAGTAAAAACTTTTCTATGATCTGAATATGTAGAGACGGAAAGTCGGCAAGGTTGAGGAGATTTACATGAATAAAAAGATGCAAGAAAGAAACTGTACCAAAACTCTACTGCGTGTCAATTTAGTCCTTGAAAGAAAGATCGAGGGAAAGAAAAAATGAAAGTATTGTGTATTGTTGTCAAAAGAAGTGGAGAAAATTGTAGTGGAGGCGGAAAAGGAAAGTAACGTAAAAGTCTTATGTGTACAAAATCGAAGAGGGCTACAGTGCATAGTGCTTAGACATGCCAATCCATAGACGATGGACAAAGTATTGGATAAAGTGAGTGAGGAATCCATTCGTATAGTTAAGTAGTACTTCTGTTTGCTCTTTGCTGCTTCTGCATTAAGCTCTATATATATATACAGTACACGATATGCAGTCGCCTTTCAAAGGTACGAATAGTGTTTCCAAAAGAATGTAAACGTAGTACACTCAAAAGGCACAATAATCTAACTTTCCATTTACCCCCAATTCACTGCAGGCACATAATTTCACCTTGTCTTTGCTATGATTTATTTGGCAGTAAGTAATTAGCATTGCCTTTCTAATTTAATAAACATATGTATTTTAGAAAGGCGATACCAAAAACTATGAATGTTACATCAGCGCAGAGCACAGATGAGTGCAGACTATCAAAATAACTCTGAATCTGTAAGTACAGACACAGACTACAATAATGAAAGTCGGAACAAAATGTAATTCATGAAATACAATAGCATTTATTTTCTTTAAATACTAAATATATACACAAAGTAAGTAAATAACATTCATATAGTAGCATTAGTAAACTTTGTGCTAGAATGTGTACTTAGTGTTAGCTAGGTTTTTCTGACAGGACTGGTAAATTCCAGTTTAATCTGCCTTTATTTACATCGATGAAGACGAATGGTTGTACGTATAGATCAGTAGTAAATTATAGGTATGAACAGTACTTAATTAGTAGGGTATTTTTTAGAAATGAAGATAAAAGATATGGAAAATCTGGGAATTAAGCCCTTATATGGATTACTTGTTTGCTTATCTCCATGAATTACGTCAATTCTAAATATTCTAATTCCATTTAAACTTGCACTCAACATAATTTGACTGATAATAGATTTTCTTAGTTTATAAATTTTTTATTCACTTTCTCGCTTACCGTATTGCCTCTACTAATAACCTGGGTCAGTATTCAAAAAATCAAAATTGGTAGGTACTCAACTAGTAGTAGTAGTAGGGTTTTATTTCAATGATTGTACTCAACTAGTAGGTAACTAATGTAAATGACTAGGTATTAATGTTAAATAACTTATCCTACTAATACAAGGGGGAAGCTATTATTATGTATCGCCAGATACATATTCATTTGACCATAGCTGTCTGTCAGTAAGTCAGTTAGTCCATGCTCTAACTTTCGATCGCGTCGACTTTTTTTGAATTGTTTTCAGAATTAAAAAGAGGAGGTCAAAAGTAACCTTTTCAGTGTTTTTAAGCCAAATCGGTCACACCCTCATGGAGTTGTGGCCCCGCCCACTTATTCTTTAAATACAAACATATGGCAGATGTAAAGCTATTGGCTTAAGAAATCCAAATATGAATCTCAATTTACCCCAAACTTGGTGAAATGTGAGATTTTGTGAGAATTTAGTAATAAATGTCTCTAATATGCCATTTAAACTATTTTCATCAACAAACGGTAGTTGATCAAGAAACATTTAATAATTTTTTGATTACGGCAATACATAGTAACATCCGTTTGCACGGTTTATTTTTTATCGCAAGGTATTACTGTGAGGCTATTATTTAGAACAGAGGCAGGGGCTGTTAAAAGAGGCAATATAGGTACGATAGTTACACTATCTATGCAGACGTTCCTGTAGAAAATTAGCACAAGATTTCTTAAAAAATTAATTCATGCACACAAAAACAACTATGTAAATATTGAGTTAAGAAAGATAAATATTTGCACTTGAAAGCACAACTATACTATGAACCTCATTTCGTTTTAATGTGCTATTTAAATATTAACACATTCATTAAACTGTATCTACAGGTAGCAACTGTAAATACACAAATAGTAGTAAAGTAGTCAAACACATAAACACGCGTAGTAAGTATAAAGTTTAGTAACAAGATTACGACTCATGAAAGTGTAGTACTCTGGAAATTCTTCATGACTCGTTAATTTGTTATTAAAGATAAATTATCCTGTTCACAACTTGGGAAAAGTTAGGATTTTTCTGCAAAATTAATCTGCTTATGTCATGGACAATATTGAATAGGATCTTGAGACAGGTCGACTGTTTCAATTTCAATGACTTCCATTGACTGCATAACACATTGGTTTTGGCTATGGCTGCGGATGTAATCCAAAGGGATTTCGATTTGTTCAATGTCAACGTGATTGTGAGAGGACAGTTCAACATCGCTCCAGTTTTCAAAGAAGGGGTCTCGTTTAGATAAAATGTCGCCATTTCTGCCTGTATCATTTCTAGAGAACCGACTTTTCCTGACTTTCTCTTTTTGTTCCACATCGTTGTTTTGGTTTTTGTATAGGGAAGCTCCAGCAGCAACACTTCTTTTTCTAGTTACTCTTTCCCGACTTTTTCTCGTCTTCAAAAACCGGCTGACAGACGACTGAACCTGTTTCAAGGAAGTGAAAGTCAATATTTCTAAGCAAAATGTGCAAAATTTTTCTACGGACACTTCTCTGTGACGCACTAAGTTAATCTTAGTTTCAAGCTATTCTGTTTTGACGTAAAAATTTACTAGGAAATTGCATGAAATGAAAATAACAAAAAGTCAACTTTGTATAACAGAAATAATAGATGTTGTTATCTCCCTAAAGGAATTTCTGTGATTACTTTTTGTGCTTTTTATCAGGTAGGCTAGTTATGACGAAATAACATCAGTCAGTAGTTATGTAATGTTTATTAATTTGCGTACCTGCGCCTACAATAATAGATCTAGTAGGAAAGGGAACTTACTTCGCCGTTGAGAAAACAATAGATGAGGGCACAAAAAAATCCTTGGAAAGAAGTCAGAAAAGTTGTTAGGTAAGACCAGATGGCAAACGTTATTGGTTGACGAAGATTTGGATAGATCATCTGGATGGAATTTGTGATGCCCAAAAGCGGTACGAGAACTATTGCTGCACGAACAGCTTTCCTAAACCAATCCCATTAGAAAAACAGAGGAACATTAATACAAAAGCTCTCTGTACATTTCAGAAGTACGACAAAGGGAAATCTAAGATGACGATGGCTTACACAAAAGAAATAGAAGGTCTCCTAAATATTCTGTTGACATTTGGAAACATTTGGAAACTTGGAAATTGTAAAACAAAGGAAAAGCACATACAATACAGATACCACTACATAACATTCCACCCAACCTTAAGAAACATACCTGTGCAATAAACGAAAACGAAGATTTGGGAAGCAAAGTACATATCTATATATTAATAGCTACTTGGAAACTTTGATAATAAATAAATAGAAACACTTTTAGTGCAATCAACAGTAGTTAGAACAAAACACTTTCACTATTACATATATACACCTCTCCACAACTAGATAAAACAACTTACTTACCTCACTTGTTGGGCTTCCGTAGAGTTGCTCTCTCGCAGTTTCGTCACTAACACGCGTATGATATTTAAGAGAAACAGTAGATTTAGCTGCAAGATAGAAAATCAATAATAAATTAAGGTAGTCAGAAGTTCAGAAGCACTTAGTGACAGTGACAATAACGAAGAAGGAACATTCTTGTTCAATACCGAAAATTAACCATTTCAAATGTTTGCAAAATTAACAAAGCCCTAGGCAAGATTATCAAGTATTAAGTTAAGGGATTTGTCTAGGCTGAGTAAATATCTCTTAGAAAGCTAATTATTCCTTAAATTGTGCTTTCTCCTTCCAACATATTCCTTTGATGCAAGATCTGCAAGATATTCTACAAGATCTCTGCACTGAAGCTATTCGTCTCTAATAAATGACAAAACCTGAATAGTAAATCGATTCCAAACTAGCAATATCTCGTAATAACATTCATTATTTTATATCTTGACTTTATAGGGGTATGGTACCGGCACCGCTTTTATATGGCCTCCCCATTGTACTTCAACTAAATTATTCAAGGTAAATAAGTATTGTTCTGATAAGTAGACAATTCTGAAAAAGTTTGAGTTGGTTATCAACAATTAATGAAAAAAACGTCAACAGTTAGTTAATTGCAAACCTACCTACAGTATATATGAAATTGTTTAGAATGCCATACGAAACAGTATGTACTAAATTAAGTACCTATAGTGCTAAGCATGCATAGTATATGTACCAATGTGTGACATTTTGCCACCCCACAGCTTTTATCAGCGTGAGATTTTGTCACAGGAGGAACTTTGTCCTTATTTACCCCACAGATTTTACATAATATGTAAATAATAATAATAATAATATTGTGTTGTGTCCCTAATACATTGTGTAGTATTAGCCCTTATACCAACCTACCTACATCGGTTTACGAATTATCGATACAGGCCACCCACGGCACTAGACTCATTGACTCATATATAATGCTGCTATAATAGAATTTTTGCTTAGATTTGTCTTTCTCTCCAGGTAGCAATAGTTTCATGAATTTGTCAATGTGTCATCTAAGTACTGTTGGAATGAACCTGGGGAGGCAAAGTTATAGTCACTAGCTACTAATAGAATTACATTCTGTTCATAATTAGAGTTGACAGGTGATTATAGCAAAAGAGGATCACTTTGAGATTACTCCAATCAGGGACAACTGTAGGTGGCGATTTGCACCGATTTTATTCAACTTGCTTTTTCCACCTGTACTTAATTTATCCTAAGTAACTTGCTTTTAGTGTAGAAATGCATTCAAGATATTTCCGCCTTATCTCGCTTTGCCCTTCTCAAGCCTCAACCAAATGTAAAAGTTTTCCTCTGCAGCCTGCTAACAACTACGTACGTTATATAACTTTCAATATATTCTAAAAGTACGGCTATATGTGTGGAGAAAGTAAGGAAGGCAATGCAAATACTACATCCATCTAATATAAACGTACAATACTATACATAAGTATACAAATATAACAATAAAATCACAATTATTTAATTCAATTAGTTAATTCAGTTCTTAATTATATCCTTACAGAAATGACGGTTAATCTTGGGCCTTCCAAAATCCAATAATACGGGTCCAAATTATATCCAAACCAGCATACGTAATTACCAAAGTTCTTTGCAGTGATGACTGCCCATCCTATTGTCAGACACAAAGGAGCTCCCCATCCGATGATGTAATAAACCCTATACAAAAGAACATTAGGAAATGTTGCCATATTCGCATTCTTAACTAAGAAAACCTAAATGCAATGCAGTTGTACATATACAGTGGGGCAAGCAAATATGGAATTACAATACTCTTACATGTTGCACAGACAATTACAACGTTTACAACTACATAGCTCTGCTTCGCATTTTCTTAACGCATGAATGAGGAGCGCAATAAAATATACTTATATCTTAAAGCGGCAATGCTAATGTGTGGAGTGGAAATTGATTTAGTTATTTAAATTTTAAGTTTCCTTGTAAGCCTTAAGCCAGATGAATGCGCAACCACAAAAGAGCGTTTTCTTCACGTAAAATAACCATTAATTAAATAAGTATACTGAACTCGGTCGAAACTAATTACAGATGTTTATGTAGCATTTTTAAACATTTTAGGTAAATATGTAGTACAGTTATAAAGGAACTACGTGGATATTGTGCCTCTACCTACTTACTACATAGGTGTAATTATCCAGGTACGCTGTTACCTACGTTTTCATAAGGAAAAATTATTTTTATTATGTTAAGAAATCCGCGAAAATGATGTTTACAGAATGTAGTGGTTTCTTATAGTATGCATAATGTAGTAGTAATGTATCCTTTAGCGCCTTTAGCTTAAAATGTGTGTATGCTATGTTACGTTTAATTTACACTCAGCAAATCCTAAACGACTACATAATGATATACAAATTAGCCGAAAACCGTTTACACAATTATTACAATTATAATGGAATGAATAATAAATTAGTCTATTTTATAATATCTAGCTGCAGGCCACATTCATCACCCTAAATAAATACTTATCTTATGTATTATTATGAACATGATCGCGGAAATATTGTGACTTTAGTAAGTAAATGGATCAATATGTAGCCATCTAAACTAGATAGTACTTTAAAATTTAACCATCGCGTAAATTAAATTGTAGACCCAGACACACCGCAGGATCGTCATTTCAAGTGTCACTCCCCAAGTGGGTGAAAGTAGTAGTTCTACGTTTAATATTATAATCCGCTTAGGAAAGCATTGGTGAAAGTTAACACAGAAAATAGTGCAAATTGAATAGAGTTCTCATATTATGGGCACGGCACATAATATAGATTATGATTGTATCGGAAATAGACTGCATACGGGGCGGGGTTTCAATTTTGTAGTTTATTTCTCGATATGTAAGGTGTCCTACTTTATATTGCGCTATATTTGGCATTTTTATTGGTATATGTCGGTATACATTTTGTATGGATTGCAGGGCCTGTTTTCAGACACAAACAGTAAAAATATAAGTACAGGGTGAGGAAATTCAATACATCCTATGTTTAGTTACGCCACTGCAAACCTAACAACTCAAACTACAATGTATAACTAATAAAGAAGACGAGCCACTCAACCAAACTTTCAGCTCAAGTTCACTTTCATGGCAGAAAAGGAATATGCAAAACAGCAAGTACTTATTTAGCAGCATCCAGTGGTTTTAACATATTATATAGTTGCCAAGAGAAAGTCGTTTTCCAGCTTTCCCATAGTGAAAGTTGAATTCTTTATCTTACTACGCGACTACACCCGGCAGTATACATAGCTTATAACAGTGACTTTCTACTACGGATATTTCGATATTAGTCTTTGTCGTAGTCTAGGAACTCATCAGAACGGGAAAATCCTGGTTTTTCCTAACCGTTAAAATTATTAGTACCAATAATATGCTCCTAGCGGTAAGTAATTAATATAACATATATATAAGTTTTTATAATTATTTTTTATTGGATGAACCTAATACGTAGATGTGACAAATTGGCCGAACGAAATTTAGATTTTTCTTAATTATAATGCGGAAACCCGTAGTATAACATCCATCACTATTTCCATATGCTATTACAAAAGCTTCTGACTTCTAATAGTATCATTAATCTTAAGCCCAACTTAAGAGTAGGTACTTATAAAATAACTTGATGACACACTATAGTTAAGCTACCATAATATAGTATCGATACTATATGTTGTAGTATGGATCCATACCCAACTAATTTATACTACTTAATACTTAGAAGTAAGAATTTAAGTATCCAACTTTTAATTTTGGACATTTTATCCTTGAAATTGATTCCTCTTGCCCTGTCAAACCTAAACATATAATACATAATTAAAGGTATATCGAAATTATTACGTAGTTGGATGTTTTCTATAGGAAAAATAGAATAACAGTTTTCGCATCGCATAACCACAACCAGTATGTTGCTTCTTGTAGATAAAAAGAATGAGTGAATCGAAAAACGTAATATTAGGTATCTGCAAACTGTGTAGTATAGCTCATATATTTACTAGTAGATGTATAGATATGTGTGAAAATGTTTGTAACCCATTTTAGGATTGTAAAATATTGTATAGTATGTATGTACTATGGTCAGTAGCATGTAGCCCAGAATAAAAATTGCAAAAGCAAGCGCACATACGAGAGGATAAAGGTACACACTACAAAACAAAAGTGAGACTTACCCGAGACTAAGTCGTTCTTGAAAAACTGCTACGGTAATCATATTGTGCAGGTACAACCCTTCAACAAACATCCAGAAGAACATGGCTGTCCGGGCATACTCCAGTAAAGAATAGAAACACTCACACAAATATTCCTAAAATTTTTCAGAAACAATAGTTATGTACACATGCACACAAACGACAAAGGTACAACTACCTTTATATAAATAAATATTATATGACATGATATGCAGCAATAAAAATATCTGTAGAGCACAATGAATACACTCTATACCATTGTATATTTAGCTTTAAAACATATTAACTTAAATTGCATAAAAGTGAGAAAAGTAGGTATGCAACTCCATATTCATTATTATAATGCCTTCGTAGTGAAAATAGTGAAATATGTACTACCCTTATTGAAGGTTTCATGCTGCATTGGCACTCTACAGGGTAAGTCAGGAAAGACAAAACGAGTATTTTACATCCAAATATACCAAGACCAAGAGTGACCTAATCAGCCATTATGACCTCCATGCGATACATCATGAATCATGGGGTAAGAACATAAGAAGCAAACAGCTTGCCCAAAAAAAAAATAAATTGGTTTGATTTTCCATTTTTTAAATTTTCAATCTGACTTTTGAGTCAATCGATTCTGATGAAATTAATTTTGTATCAAGACGGGCTCCATATCAGTAAGAATGATAAGACAAAGAGGTTTAATAATACCAGATACTAATTAGGTCACTGTCCCTTTTATATATTTATGTGCATGTAGAATCCCCGTAGTGCTAAGCAAGTTATATCTGACTTACCGTGTACATTTGCATGGGTATTGATTATGTAACATGTACATATATATAGGTATGTTAAGTCAACATAGTCATTGTTACACGTTTATTGTACTAATATCAGGGTTAATTAAAATAGAAAAGTAAGACGAGATGTCATGCAATGCAGTACTTATTGTACTTTCTTTGTTTTCCCCATTGTTTGCATTACCTACAATAATACAATATACTTTTTAAATGCAAGCATATGCCAGCGGGGAAAAATAAAATTATTTGCCGACGAACACTACTTTACATACAGTAAACGTAAGTATAGTGACATGAAATTGATAAACATAAAAATGAAAGCAATATGGAATAATATGAGTTATTATAATTATAAGTAGTAAGTCCAACAGGCAATTATTTAGTTATAAGTAAGTGGAACATACTTGGTTCTCTATTCCTGGGTCTGACGGCCCCCCGGAAGATCTTACGACATATTGGTCACTGTATACAATAAGCCTCACCAAAACTTGAATTCCCATAGCTATGAAAAGATTCTGATGTATCCGCGTTCGATTGTTGCACAAATTCCTATGCAAAATTACATGGTTGGTTATAACTTGGTTATACCTTTAGCGCATACAAAACACTAGTACTGCACAAAACGATAAATAATAGATATCCATACGTTGGAGCTTCCTTTTGCACGCAGAAAGTATAGCATTCAGCATTACATACATGAGCTTTGTCATTTTCACTCCTGTGCACAAGATGCACTTAACAATGATCATAAAGACTTTTTAACTAAAAGTTCATCTAACATTACTGTTGGGAACTAGTCAAGTGCTTTATTACTAATTACAAATTAAATTGTAAACATCTTGTTATCGAATATAAAACTAATTAGGTTAATTAATAGACAGGTTAATTAAAAAGTAATTCCCAAGTGGTATTCAATTACAATTAGGGTTATGGCATGGTATACTTACGAGTAGTTGTAGTGTGGGTGATGATGTAACCATATTAAATGAAACAAAAAGTTTCCCATGCCGGGAATCGAACCCGGGCCTGCTGGGGGCTTACTGTGAGTTTGCACTCTCATTGAAAGCCAGCTATCCTAGCCACTAGACCACATGGGATGTGATGAGACATTACATTCCAGTTGCCCATGATTACCTATGTATACAAACTGTACAGGCTACAGCTACGG
The DNA here is from genome assembly GCA_034694165.1 of Tomocerus mixtus. Taxonomy (NCBI): domain Eukaryota; kingdom Metazoa; phylum Arthropoda; class Collembola; order Entomobryomorpha; family Tomoceridae; genus Tomocerus; species Tomocerus mixtus. The sequence continues at coordinate 1,990 of JAQFYC010003319.1, read as the reverse complement.
TACGTAGATCTGAATTTACTCAAATGCGTACTGTTGTTGTGTTGCACTACTTATGTGTATGCATTTGCTAAATGCTCTTTTTTCTGGAACTGGATTAGTTATATAATAGGTGTATAGATAAGGTAGCGTAAAAAGAATTTACCATTACATTCAACATTACTTATATATTACGTACAATTTGCAATATTGCAATTGGCCAGCTTTACATAGCCTAACGAACAAAAGAAAGATCTTTATTTGCATTGTTTTTGTAATATTGAAATCTCTTGTCTGCACAAAGGGACAATTACATTAATTGATATGTATATCTATTTAACTAAATGTATTAGCAAATCTGCCTACACAAAAACATAAAACTGTATATATTCAATTTAGCATCATTTTTTTTTCTTATCAGACAGAGTCATGTTATGGCTGATTGATGTCTATCAATGCATAAACTGAACTTGAACTGTAAAAATGGAAGTTACATAAGAGGACTGACTATTGCTACACGAATCATCGCAACGGGAAGACCGAACCGAAATAAAGAAAAATGTATAAATATAGTACTATTTGTATATACTTACCGAAAGTGACAAAATATGAACAGAGACATTATTAGCGTAATCATCGAAAACCCTAGTCCAAACATATCCATTATCCTTGTTCCTTTTGCGATGCTGGTAATATACTGAAATCCAGAAAAGGTTAAAAATTAGCATTCATGTTTTAATGATATACACATTTCCATTGGTATTGTAATGGCATTGGCAGTGGCGGATCCAGAAAATTTTCCAGGGGGGGTTTTCAGGCGAAGTAGACTTTTAAACCATACATATTTAACAAAATGGCGCGGAGCGCGAAATTTTTTACCATTTTTGCCCAATTTTACAGTAGGAAGCTAATTTTATTCCCAAATTACAGCTTGGTGTGCAAAATTTTTGGCGTTTTGAGGCAAATTAAAGACCTAAAACATACATATTTAACAAATTGCGCGTAGCGAGAAAATTTTTGTCATTTTTTGTTCATTTTTGCCCATAATATGTAGTGTACACCGTAGTCCCAGGGGGGGTTTGAACCCCCAAAACCCCCCCCTGGATCCGCCAGTGGGCATTGGCAACTGCAGTTACATATACTATATTTATTGTTAGTCATATAAATATTGGTTTACTTCTGTATCATTAATTTGTCCACTTAGGTCCTTCATATTCGGTTGAAAACATTGGGTATAATTAGTCCATCCTCTACTTCCATTTGTCCCAACGGCTGTTATGGAGAGCCATATACCCTCTTCGCCACACGTACGGGACGCAGAATCTATTTACAATACAATCTTATAGACAGTTTTTGCTCGTGAAAAATTTGGAATTTACACGTTTGTCAATTTCCGTGCGAAATAAAGAAATAGGTAAAGCTATGTGCAGAATGTCAATGCTGGCGTAGTAGTAGCATATGCTTGGGTGTATACTATTTATCTAACTACTTATATATACATAGTTAAGTCCAACAGTGTCTTCCTAGGAGTTTATTCAGCTTAGTAAAGCATCATTTTATTGAACTTCGCCAATAATACATATGTAGCCAAATCCCGAATCTCTGTGTCCTTAAAGAAAATCTGAATACCTTGCTTGTGCCATCACGCAGATATCCCAAGAGAAATCATTTCCGGGAGACAGAATGTGTGTGTTATGTCTGTTTATGGCAAAAGGCAACCAGACATAACACTGCACCATGGGACTACAATTATTATAGCTTGGATACTGGCCTGCTACAAAAGCAGGTGTATTTTATAGATTTTCAGGCAGGTATGCATGCTTAAATCTCTACAAGGTTAGCATTGCCAAAACATTAGCTAACATCAGTATACCGTATTTACTCTAATAGGCGCCCATGGGCGCTTATTAGAGTAGATACTTATTAGAGTAGATACGAGTCAAATTTGATGTTTTTGGAGGGGGCGCTTATTAGAGAGTGGGCGCTTATTAGAGAGTGGGCGCTTATTTAATAT
>JAQFYC010003318.1:0-21206 GCA_034694165.1 Tomocerus mixtus | reverse complement strand
AAACTAGGTCTCAGGAATTTTTTTATTTGTATAAGTACAAATAGTACATACAAAGTATAAGGAAGAAGAGCTAAATAGTTCAACTGGTGAACTTAGACAAGTCAGGTGAGAACAGGCCAGGCACGCAAAGAAAATAAGACACAGATACAATAGTAGAGCAGAGGATCGTCGGAGAGCAAACCATAATTTCTGAAATGACACGCGTGGTGCATCAACCTTGATTTTGGCAGCAGTCGTCAAACAACCTTATGCTTTATTTCATAGGAATAAATATTCAGAAGAGTAGAACACGTAGCATTAGATATACAATTACATTATATAAACTCTTTTCCTTACTTACTTATTACATCTGCTCTTATTCAATCCAGAGATAGATAGTCTCACTTGAATTCTGCCATAGCTAAAGGAAGAAGGATTTCGGCTCCATGAATTATCCAGCTAAATAAAAGACGAGGGCAAACAAGGCCAAAGCAAAATGCAAAGCAAAAGACTTTGGCTAGCCCTCTCGCTGCTTTTCTTTGCTGGACTGGACTGGACTGGACTAACTAACTAATTCACTTAAGCTCTTACGCACGTAGCATTACATTACATTACATAACAACACATCAGATCAGAGAGAACACATCACATCACGTCAAACTCTATAAAGTTTAATAATTATAGGGAGAGGTGCTTACTTACACTTACACTTGCACTTACACTCCAAGAATATAATAGCAATACGAATAGCAACACATAGAATAAGAAATGTAGTTTAGCTCGTGCATAGTAAATAAAGTGCGTACATAGAAGTAGTTTGATCACACACACCACACACACAAACGCAACACAATTTCTATTATGTAGATTTAGATTGCAGTATTTAATAGTAGGTAGCTCCTTTATATCATGTCATGACAAGTTATCTCTGTATCCACATAAACACAACCCAACACAAACTATCTCTACTATGTAAGTATGTAGTATGCAGTAGTAAATAGTTCGGCACAGATTATAAATACAAGGGAAGACAAGACAAGGTACAATGCTCCTGCAAACTACAATACAATAGAATACTACTCATCCTTTTGGAACATAGCAATCTGACTGGAGACTCAAAATCCACTCACCTATAGACACTCTCTGTCTTTATGAATTATTATTATAGTATTTATATTAATTTTTTATCGGACAAACTATGAACTTAAGCTGTGCAATGTAAAATGTAATGTAAAGCAGGATGTAGTACGAAACGTGTCTGTAAAGTGTAAAGCAACTCTGGACTTTACTACATAGAGGAATTGCAATGCAATGCAACATAACACGTTGTTATTGTTAATGTTATGTAATCTTAGTGTGTGTGTGTAATGTAAATGTATAGAATTGTTAATAGTTGTGTAATAGGCACTGCACTTGAGTTTGAGTTTACTACTTACTTCCAGTTAACTTAACTTCAGCATTCTAGTATTCTAGTCCATTGCATTCCAGCGGAGAGAGAGATGGAAATGAAAGAGACATGTAGACAGACAAGACAGACAGTCGACTGACTGGACATAGATTGAGTGAACTGTCTTAGATGAAAACAACTTTTCCTCTTCCTCCTAATCCTAAATGCAATGTAATGGCCTCCAATAACAAACTAACATATTAAATATGATGCACAGATACATTTGCACTTTACACTTACGACTTACGTTTATCTTAACTCTCTACTATATTACATACATCCCTTCTTAAGCTTACACACAAATACTTACAAATATTAATATTTAATATGCACATACATAGAATACACATTCTAAAAGAGTAACTCCTCTAATTACTACAAAAGGAGGAGGGCAGGCAGGGGAAAGAGAAAGAAGAGCTCATCTTCAGTCCATTTCGCTCGCCTGCTTTGGCTTATGCGTATACAAAATACAAATACATACGTATGCTTACTTGGCATTTATTGAAGACAGTCAATCTACTCAATGGGCTGAGCAACATGTAATTAAAATTATTTTCTAATTACAGACTTATATGGTCTACTGTGCTACACACCCAAAAACAAACACAGCGCGTCCGTCCAATTCTACAGTAAACACATTTATTAACGCTAAAATATTTACCTGTAATATGATTACCTGCGTAGGTACTTTTAGTAGTTGACTCTACATGTGTGGAAACTATTTCCATCCGAAATTACAAATATGTGTAGGGCAACTCCTTAAAGAATATTTTTATGGTATGCATTCCAGGTAGCTATAGAATATTCAAAATCTTCAGCATTTTCTAAGAATTTATATGTATTTGCTGTATTTATTTCATTAAATGTCGATACAAAGTAAGCATAATGGCAAGACATGACATGTTACTGAGAAAACACATTGTATTTGATCTAAATCGATTTATTATTTCACGCGCATTAAAAAGTCTAGCAATGTTAACAGAAATATGGTATATTTTTATCCCATGGGCCAATGTAATGTAATGAAGAAGGTAACCCTTGTAATTGCAGCTGAATGTGAGAAAAAGTATGTTAAAAGGTAAAAATAATGAGTAGGTAGAAGTATATAAAAAAGTATAAAAGAATAAATATTTCTCCTCGTGTGAAAACTTATCTATCAATTAAAAGTATTTCTATGGATAATGCATAAACACAGTTATGAATAATATTGGCGTATTAATAATATTTAAATTAACAGGGAAATGAGCTGCATCCAACATCCAACCCCAAAAGGCACTGATTTTCAATCTCGATTTCATTGTTTCAATGCTTTTGGTTATTTAAGGTGAGGGTTATATTTTCTAGTCGATTAAATTGAATGAATTCTCCTAAGGCAAATAAAAACAAACAAAAGGGATGAATTGATGAACAAATCAAGTCAAACATGCGAAAGTGAATTTGAAGTTTGTATTTGTTTGTATTGTACGTAAGTGTAAATAAAAAACAGCAAGAATGCTTTGCAGGCCAGGCCAGGCCACAAGCAAAGATACATCTGTTTAGCTTTGTTAGAGATTAGCCTACGTAACTTCCTCATCCAATTCACTATGGAGTTAAACAATGAACCGATTATTGATTTGATTACATCTATCTTTACATTTTAGCTTAGTCAGATCCCAATGTTGGACAAGTGCTACAGAAGAACCTACTAAATTACATCTTTTCACTTTTTATACACAGATGCTTCTACGCATATCGAAAAAATTCGTAAATACAGATATAAACACATACATCAAGTATGTCTTATATTAAGTATTATAGCCATCCTGTTCTATAATTAAATAAAGACATACCATATTTGTATAATAAACATTAAAGTTATAGGGAATGTACGCAGTTAAGTATTTACATCGTAAGCGAATGTGTTAGTGTTACATACTTATTTGGCAAGTGTCTCTCTCGCTCAAGAGTCTCGTCATGTAAATGTAAAGTGTGCATTTAGAATTTGGTTAATAACTTTGCTTTGTTCTCTTCTGTTCCATTTAAACAAAGTCAAAGCCAAAAACATCAATGATAAATGACTCTACAGAGTGATTTGTGAATAATAATAATATATAATTTTTCTATTCCTACACATACCCACGAGAACACGAATCTTTAGGCTTTAGATGCTTTATACCTAACTGTTTATAATACAATACAGAGAATAGCTAAGTAAGTTAAACTTGGCTATCGGTTATTTGTATCTTTCACCTTGAGACCCAATAATCCAAGTGAACTATCAACTACATACTTATAAACATATACAATACACTTTACATTACATTACTTACACGCTAAGACTTTCAACATTCAAGTGAAACAAAAAAGTGTTATACTTTACGTATATATCTGTACATACAGAAAGACTCTTCCCATAAATGATCAAACTCATAAAACCATCAACTATCAACATTAAACTTATTATAATTCTCTATGATGTGACGTGATGTGATATGTGACGAGAAGATTTAAGCTATTTATTCAACCAGCATGCAATCTAATGCACTGTAAGTGGTAAGTACGTGCAATGCAAGTTCTTCCTTCCAAAGGAATGTATTGAATTTATAATAATAGTAATACACATAAAATATGCAGAAAACATCATTCTTCAGACTAAAAGGCAGAATGGATGCAATGCAATCTACTTATCTGTAATATAAAGCTGTTAGTTATTTTCATAAGTACTTGTTTGTGGACGAGATATTTGTTTACCAAACCACTAAGCTAGCAAAAGTATAGTCAAAAGCAATAAAGCCATAGAAGTTCATAGTGATGTATGGCAATTAATTACAAACAGTAGTAAATTACATTATACAAATGAAAACATCGTTAATCATCCCTTTTCAATTTTAAACCTGTGTAATGTTGGGCTATAAATACGTAGGAAGGATGAAGAATTTACATTCACTCATTTATTTGTAAACCGAATCAAATTATAAGTAAGAGAGCATGTTGGGATATTTGTCATGAATCATGAACTAAATACCACATCTGTTAATACTTCATTGCTCCATACTTATTTGGTGACTAGACTAATGTTATCTTCATATGTATCACTGCATCATAACGTGCAGGATCCTAAAACACAATACAATAATGGAATGGGACGACATCACAATCACAAGTAAAGACCTTCTTCATCTAACTTTATTATACACATAAGTCGTACTCAAATACTGACTGTAGCATATAGTAAATAATGATTTATGTGCTATAATTGTATGTAATGCAGTCTACCATACATTCACATCAATATAAATACAATAATGTTATTATACAACATTAGCTAATGCAATTCTCAAAATAAATACTATTTCTGTATGTAAGTGTACATAGAGTGTCGTCATGATAATATATGTAACTTTGACGTGGAGATTCGAGCGATGTGATGTGAAAAGTAGCAGCAAGGCCAGGCTGTTCTAGTTTAAATCATTCACAGTAATAAATAAAGGTCTTAACCTACGACACAAACAATGTCATAGCTATGTACATATAATATTTTATGGCTTTTCCTTTCATAAGCGCTGTGCCAGCATTTAAGAAACTTTACAGACGTAAGTAGACATTTAATTGCATATATACACAAAATATGAATGGTCATACGTATTAAGTACTTACACAAGTTGTTCTTTAGAGATAAGGTATTTATTTATGCTACTACATATTGTGGGTACCTACTACCTACATAATCTACCAAAATGATATGTCAACATGCGGCAACCCAAACATTAATAATAAACTCCAAAATTGGACAAATTAATCTATTCAATTCAAATCAACAAGAAATAACGAAGGGACTGAGCAGAAGGTACATTGGAGTACAAACGTAGAAAGGGATCTAACTTACTTGACTGACTGACGTTACTGATAACAAATTTCAAAAGGAACATCTGTGTTTATAGGTTTCGATCAACTTTTACTATCTGACAAATGCAGATAAGCCAAAGCTAAAAAGCCAAAGCCAACAAAATACTAATTCTAAGCAACAATGTCGTAGCCCGGACGGGACGGCCTTCCCTTTATAAGAAAAATGTTAAATTCGTCCCTTATCTCTACAATATGCAAAAATCTATCTATCCCAGTCATTTGCATTTTATAAACTGTAGACAAGAGGCACGATACGATTGTGTTATCTTTATGCTGCATGCTCTGCTCAACTAAATTTTTGTGATCTCAAGTGAATGAATAAAGTAAACTATTGATGTTGAGTAATCATAAGATTAAGCATCACTGTACTACTTTGCAAAACTTTGAAGTATATTTTAATATTCATGTAATCATACAAGTAAAGATGTAAAGCAAAGAGCAAGCAAAGATTTAAAAAAAAATATATAGTGCATTACCAACATGCATACAGAACACGAAAACATTTCTATACATATGCTTCATTTTTACGGCAATAATCCAATAAAACTGGGAATAATTAAATAGCTTTTTAAAATTATATTCAGATTATTAATTTATTTCTTATTCGTTTATTTCCTAATTTTAGCTCCCGACTCTTTGGATCCCCATTACCATAAATCTACAAGCCCACATGCACTCGATATTTTTTAATTTGGAGCATTTACAGCAAAATATTTTTTTCGTACAGAAGTAACCTAAGTTTAAAGTAAAGAAGTATGGTCATGGGGAGCAAAATATACTGGAGAGTAAAAGATTCGGTAAGATAAAAGGCAGGAGCATAAGATTCCCGGGAGCAAAAGAGTTGGGGAGTAAAAGATGCCCAATTTTGTGGAACGCATATAAATAGCGATAACTGTGCTAATTTGCATAGCTTTTAGATTCACCTGGTGTAAATGCATTACACTTACACTCCAAATTTGTATCTAATAGCTTGTCTGCGTGCTCTGAAACTTTTACTTTCATTTATACATAAACGTAGTTGAATTATCAGATAATTTAAGATATAGACCTGTCTTTGAATGATTTAAGTATTATAGCGAAAACGGCAAGTAAAACGTAAAACTACTAAATGCCATTATGAATCTTAGTCCGCTTTGATTTTGTGAATGAGATGGCCATTAGAAATTGCGAGTTCATATTTGGATGATTTAATTTGAATTGGATCCCATTTAGGGTATGCTAATGGTTTTATAATGTAAGCTTGTGCTATTCATGTTCATAATATGTTTTCCTACCTACTTGCAATTGCATACCTCTTCTGAACGATGCCACATAAATAGTTACACGTAGTAATGACTCTCGATTGGCTCGATCTACTCTCTATGGAAGCAATGCTCTGATATCTAAATCTATTTGGAATGAAATTGGAGTGGATTGGACTTAGTTGGTCTTGACTTGACTATTTATGTATTTTATATACAAACTATAATACATTGCCCTTACATACTTACATTACATTAGAATTTACAATGAAGACAACTATCTTAATGTCCATACATGTTCATAAATAGTTATTACTGTGTACAAATATAAAAAATCCTTCTATAGCTCTCAATTTTGTTTGTATGCATTTATTCAAAGGTGTGGACACTAATGGCTCGTTTTAAATGCACGCTTATTATATGAGTAAGGGAATAAATGAAATTCCTCTAGGACTTGACTTGAATTCATCTCTTCTTAGTGCTATCCAAGAATTCTATCGTAGCATGGCAAAGAAATTATCTTTTAAGGATTGGTATAAAAATTCGTTCATTAAATTCTATGCATATAAATACCTACATATTCTAACCTAACGATATTTATTCCAGGCCGAGCCAAGCCAAGCCAAGCCAGTAGCCTTCAAGATGACAATGTGTCCCATTGTTAGAAAGCAGTCAGTTTTCAATAAGAGTCAACACCATAGATGGAGATTTTTTTCCAGAACTGTTTTTCTATTTATTAGATACAACATTCCTGAGAGTGAATCTCTGAATTTTTATTTTTCGTCTTTATCCGTGTATTTTAGTGGTATGGGATATAATCGTATAATGCATTGTTCTCTCAGGTCTCAAGCAATAAAACATTTATAGGGATAGGCACTTGTCTCAATATTTAAAAATTGAAAGAAATATTGTTTACATCATGTAGGAAGGTAAAAGTCCGGTTGAAATTCCTTTACAATTACAATACACAAATGTTCTTCTATTCATACTTACATGCATACAATATATTTATGCATGTTATACAGAAATAGGAAAGCTATTCATAAATAATAAGTTATAAAATAAGGCGATACACAAAATTGCATGTAAATCTAAGTACTTACAACTTACGAATATGCAGAGGCTGTTAATATTTCATCTCGGCTTCCTATTGATTTCAGCGCTTTGGCTAATGTCTGTTGGCCATTGACTAATGACAATTGAGGATCTTGTTGAATTCTCAGTTTAATGACGTACATGAAAATCCTACAGAGATCATCCCACCTTAATAATAAGCCTCTTGGTGGTACACTTCATATTTACATTTTGCACGTATGTACATATATAGATAAATGCTAATCCATTCCATACTCCATTTATACATAGATGGATTCTGCATAATTTTTTCGCTGTCGGTGGCTTCTCTTGTTTTGTCCAAGAAAGAAATACAAAATACAAACTGATGTGATGTCGATATGAGTCACAACTACAGCCCAAGAGAGCCGAGCTGAACAAGTTCAAGTTCCAGGTTATTTTTTTTTAGTTTGAAATATGTACCTTACCTACTTATGTACTATATGTACACAAGAAGAATACCTGCTTTTATCTAAATGCACATACAACAACGTGTAGATATTTATTTTTGAGTAGAGTTGAGTGCTGTACCGTGGTGCGATGCAACACTTTTGTATATGTGTACAAGACAAATGGTTTTCAAGTGTGAATAAGGAGTCGCTATCTAACTACAGAACGAAAAGCAAGCACATTAGATCTACTTGTATGTACTTATAATGGAAGAGTAGTGGGCAAAAGTTAAGGACAAGACTCATTATTCTTGCACTTGCTGAAATTTACATAGTTGGGACATTGCATGACAACAATTATTTGTGGCTTGACTGCTTCGTGAAAAGAATTCCATTGGATTTAAGCAAATTGTTTACTTTTAAAACAATCTTTCCTTGTTAGGAACGGCAGGAGTTTTCCTCATCAGCATTAGCATTTAGCTACTCAATGAATGGCTTTCTCTAACCACAATCCCAATAACATTGCAATTTTCTAAATACATGCTCAAATTATCTTACATTCTCAATCTAAATGACACGACAATATAATTCATAGGTGTGGAATGCCTTTTAATTGCATTTTTATCCAGAATATATAATTTTGTTTTCACAAATAAACAGATTCGAATAACGCATCATTAACAATGCTTAAGTAATCATATACGATACTATATGTACTTATTATAGGTCCCTAAAATTGATCTCGTCGTTTCAAAGATTTATTGCTCTTAAATTAAACACTTTTATTAATTACCGAAATTGTTTTATTACCTTAAGATAAAAATCAGCATGTGTACTAATTTTCTGTGAATAAGAAAGGGATTCGGTCAAATATATAAATATAAGAGAGACAATTAAGAAAATATTATCTTATAAAAGAGCAGCTGATGTGATGAGATGTAAATTATCTGCAAACATGTTTTTTGACAATGTGGCCCATTCAAAGGTTAACCAAAATCTGGTCATCCCATAAATAAAGACATAAAAGCTCCGCTTTTTGATTATTCTAAAGAAATACATACAATTAAACGAAAGCTTTTAAATAACGAGCAGTTATTTGTAACTAATTGTAAGAAGAGGTTCGTTAATAGCATGCAAAAGTGGAAAGAAGATATTTTGCCGATTAGAACTCATTTGGTAGGCTGAAGTGAAGTTGAAGTTAAAGTGGAGTTAAATGATGATGATTGATAATGTTACCAAATTTGCATATACACACATAAAATAGAATACAATATATGTACAAGAATATATTTTGTAACAGTAAGTGTAAGTGTAAGTACACTTTGCGCATATTAGTATACACATTAGCTGCCCGCTCTGCTCTCTCATCTCCAAATGCAAATGATCTATCTATATCCTATGTTAAATAATTCAGTCAGTCGAATTATTTAACTCAACTCGTTTCGCTGAGCTTTAAGTGTGTGGTTTTATTTCATTTAATGTGTTAAGACTGCAAGGATGGGATGTAAATTCTGGATTTAAGATTGTAGATTCAAGAAATAGGAGTGAATGCTAAAATACTAAACATAAACACTGATGTTGCATTATGCACAAGAATTGTGCTCTTTGAATACTCAATGAGATGGAGGCGAAATGAATGGAAATGTGTAATTATTATTACAGATTATGGGCTTTGTACAGATAGCGTAGTGTGTTATGTTGTGTTGTTCCCTGTTGCTGTGCTGTGATGTGAGTATTAAGATTAGTGCACGATAAACGTATAGAAATTGTATTTAAAGTTTAAGTTCCTTCATCGTGAGCTTAAAGTTCATATCATGTTGTATGCAATGCAATTGCAATGCAAAGTAAATACTAGATGATTATAGGTACCTAAACAAACTCACTAAGGAATCTAATATAATTTGTACAAGTCTGAACTAACGTGTTAGTGTAATGAAATGAAATATAATGTAAAATGAGTGACAGAGTGGTTTTGTCACAATTGGTCGTCGCGTTGAGCTGATCCTACAATCCCACGTAGAATACAAAGCAAAAGCAAAACTGAAATTGAAATGCATGGTGAGTTCAAATCACTCAGTCAGTTCGTACATAATAACTTTGTAGTACACACAGTACACCTACATATAAAGCATACATAATAATAATCTCTTTATAGTGCTACAATTATTCAGGGATCGGATATAAATAATTGTAAATCTGTAATGCAAATAAATAATACATACTAAAAGTAGAAGTTCGAAAAATGTGCATTTTCGCACTAAATGGTGCAAAAATGGTTAAAAATTTGCACTAATTGTCTGTGTAGATAATTAACACACTAATTATTCACAATTACATCTAAAATATTAGTAAAATGCTAAATTGTTAATTTAATTAGGCATTACTTGATAGCGATATGAATTTGCATGCATATCCTGGTCGTGATTATTATTAGTACACTACACACTTTCGATAAATAAATACTACGCTTACTACAATTGTGTAAGTATTAGCTCGTATTTGTATTGTAGGTACGTGCGCCTGTTGTTAGTTGACATGTGACAGATAATCAAATAGAATCAAGCCAAGATCACACGAGATCTAGTCATCTCATATCCTTATTCTTACATATGTCCTTATTACGTCTTTCGGTGTATGTAACTATTTATTCCAATCCAAATTCAATGCGTTCAAAAAAGTAGTCAGAGCCTTTTATGGAGAACACAGTTAGTGCAGCGTTTAAAAGCCAGCATAACATGAACATCTACTTATTATCCCAATGCAATAGTTATTATTATGGATATGGATACAAGACAAGGATATTAGAGAATTTTGTCTCGTAATGTAGTGCATTGTACATAGCTAAATGGTAAATGTTGATGTAAATAGTAAATAATAATTCATTATAGACCATTACTAATAAAAACGGAATATTTATTATTGTTATCTCTGAAAGTGATGTCAGAATAGAGCAGACCAGATGGGATCTTGACTGGTTTGGTTTTGGTTTGCTCATTCTGTCATATCATAACAATATGTCATTTCTTTTACTTATAGTTAGCAGCTAATGAAAAGGTCTTTGAATTTTGAATTAGACAAATGAAAATGAAATCAAGTGAAAAAGAAAGGTTAGGGCATGTACTTAATTTACTCAATTATGTACTGAACCCTCCTTGTTTACTTTACATAAGCAATGTATGTGCAAAATTATGATTTCAATTTAAACCTTACATATAACTACTACAGCTGCAGGATAGGCACTTTATTATGGGAATTTAAATTCAGCACATGAAAAGTACTTTTGACAGATTGTTTGGTTGAGTGAGTGGCTTGGCTTTGGCTTTGGCTCGACTTGATGTTGTATTTATTTAATATGTAGTAAAAAATAGTTTACATACGTTTGTATTACATTTACATTATCTTAAGCCATTATAGGGTTGCTGTTGCTGTACTGAGCATTGGGTTGTGTTGTATGAATGTACTTTTAGTTGACTTGACTTATCACAAAGAGCTTAATGCCAAAATATTTGCTCAGCTAAAAAATAATTCATATTCAGCTCAACAAGAAGCTCCTACTGAAGTTGACGAAACTCGTTTGGGGCTAAACTCCTTTGGTTTGAATACTGGAGCGAGAGGAACATATTTACTTGATAAGACTATTAATTCTAAGGTTACGCTTCATTAGCACCAATTAATATTCCATTGACGTTCACACGTTTCTGCTTAAAAGGTGTCTATCCCCTCGAAAACAAAGTTGGCCACAATATTTCATTAGTTTAGCTAGAAATTAATTACTCACTTTACGTCACTCACTCAATCACATACGTACTACTATTTAAGCCATCATCTTCTATTTTAATGCTCTACTGTATACAGGATGCTGCATATCCAATTGCCTCCTACACAAATACAATACCAAAATCACATTCAAGGACACAATCTTCGAATTTTCAAAAATAATTAGAGAACGAGCGTGAAATTCTTGATTTTGATAAAAGAATCAAGATTTTGATATTAATAAAGAGACAACTTGCTGTTCAGTTGTGTAAAAGTATAATTTTTGTGGGTAGAAACTCTAGGAATACGGTGCCAAATGGTTATGAGCCACCCTGTGAATGTACCACAGTACTTATTTTTAAGTTAGAGAAATTCCTATTAATAAATTATATTTCTTAGCTACAAATTATGTTATGAACTCGCTAAAGTGTGGAATTCTTATTCTAAATTACCAAAACTACTTTTGTACCTTAGTTAGCATCAAGAATATAAATAAAGAATATAAATTGGCAATAAAAACACAAGTTTTATTACCTCAAAATATTTCTCGGTACTGTGTAGTGCATATGGACTAACCTAACATTGCAAACATTTATTGTGTATCATAGATCCAAGCTCATTTGCATTTTAAATGAAAACAATGTAAACTGTTTAAAAATAAGTGAGTTAACCTTTCCTAATTTTGCAGAAAAATCATCAGGTACATGACATTACAGTACACTAACTGACCTGACTACACTTGATTTAGTGTTTACAGCTTAAGCAGTTATGATATAAGTAAGAAATTGCCTAAAGATACTTAGGAAGAGAGTAAGTTCAGTTCAGTCCGCCAACCAAACCATAATTATTCATTACTCCTATTAGCGATTTGCCATTTTTATTCAAGAAGCAGATTGACAAGCAAGACAAGACAAGAAAAGCTTGTTAGCTTCAGACTAGACTAGTCTCTAGACAGTTTTACTATCTATAGTAAACAGATTGGAGATCTAAAAGGTAATAGGGATATTGAGCTAACTAAACTGCCTATCCTTTTGTACGTATTTATATGGCGAGTGGAATGAGCTCTGTAATGAATACAAATTGAGAGCTAATAAAATAAACGGCTGGTGTGTTGACTCAAAGAGCGTAATGGCAATCACAAAATCCAGCACAAGGCTATTTGCAAATATATTTGCACTCTACATACCAGAACATGCACATACCGTAATAAACTCTCTAGTACAGAGTATAATTTACATTTACTGTATTCTACGTACAGTAGGTACATACTTAATAATACAAAACAACACAATAACTTTATTTAAATTGATTGCCAACTTGTATGTAGCAGTAGGGATTAGGATTAAGCGCTTAACTCCCTATAACTACAACTACTGTACTTAATACAATAACCAGATTGGATGCCCATGCATGTCTATACTTGAGACTTGACTTTTGACTTGACAATATGATTTACACTTACAAGTAGAATTTTACTATGCGCCACACATAAAGATATTGATACGTGTCAGACACTACTGACAACATGAGTCAACAACGATATACAACATAATTTTTGTCACAGATGCAAATAGGAGACCATTTATGATGTGTAGTACTATATTACAGTATAACATGTAGTACAGTTGCATGCAGCGCGTCAATAAATACTTTACCTCCCTTGCCTTACAAGTATCATACGATATAAAAGAATGCAATGCAATTGCATGACACAGAAATTAATCTATAAAATGTGCAAAAGCTGCATTCAAATTGTTAGCACTCTAAGACTAGATCTAACCAAACAGCAAACTAGGTTTATTGTTTTTTATTCCCCATCTAATAAAAATAAATGGGAAAAATGCATACAAGTACCATTCTTGCAAGAAAATCTCGTGTCAGTTTTATACACTGTATAGTATAAAAGTTCTTGGATAGTACTGTATAGTACTGTCCAAGAAATGATCATTAAAACACGAACATACATACATCCTAGCTGTAAATACAAATACATATATGCCATTTATCACAATTAACAAAAGTGTCATACGATACTCCAACATTTGTCAACATCTAATTAAATATTTTTATTATGTGAAGATAAAGAGCAAGATAAGTAGAATATCAAGGGAACAAGAACAATAGATTACCACACACTATCGGTGTTTTTATGCATAAAAAAATAAACTGGAATTTTCTTTGATAATTCCAAAAAAAATGTATGCATAAAAATATTGGATGTTTTGTAATTGTATTTACCTATACATGTACGTGTAACATTAATTAATATTTTAATAAGATACTACTTCTGTAGCTTTATTTTACCCTTAAACACAATGCAGTTCTATTCACACAAGCATATTGTGTAATATAGAGGCATGTAATTATCTTTGTGGAGTAAAGACCCTCATTTCCAAAATATAAAATGAAATTGCAAAGATATGTAATTCTCTTGTCTCCAGCTAATTTTAAATGTTAAAATGCTTGGACAGGAATTTGACTCTTCTGTGTGAATTTGCTCTTTCCCATATTGCACATACAAAGCAAAAACGTTGTAAGGTACACCTAACAAAAATGAAAGGAAAGACAATGGAACAACCCGCCCCCGTGTAAATGCAAATTTAGCAAGTTGTAATAAAACCTCAAAAATAACGTCTACACGACTATTAACAAACCCTTTCGATTTCCTTTGAAATGGAGTACGGCAGATCGCATGGAAAAATTTTCGGGTACCTAGTACCTCGATAATCTGCACTTATATTATATTATACATACACTATATAACAACGATATGACTTTACACATCTGCATTTATTTCTATAGCTATGTATAACTCTATATTTGCAAAGAATTACTCAAAGGTATGTTGTTAAATGAAAGTACAAAGAAAATCCCCGAATTGTTCTACATTCGCATATGTAATTTTACAACTTTATGTTATGTTATTTAGTATTAGTCATAAACCCATGTAGCCACACAGTGTGTGTACCTGCGTAAACTTTGCCAAGCCAAGGACAAAAGCGAAATCAACAGGAAAGAGCTGCCTGCCATAAATGAAATAATGCACTATGAAATATTTTTCTAGTTAACGCATTATTACGAAAATAGTACTTTTACTATCTATAAAGCTATCTGCTTGCTTAGATATGTTATGTAAGTACATAGAGTTTAGTACACTGTAAAATGTGTTATATTTAAGAACCCATTAGTTCTAGAGTCTAGAGAACAAGCATAGGTATGTAATCATGTAGACTGTAGGCTATAACTAAAATAAGTAGTAAAATAGTAAGTTACACACTTACATAGCAAATACACGTATATTAGCATGCGATATTTTATACCAGAGAGCTAACATGGTTATTTACAAATTTTATGAGCAGACTTCCTAAAACTCTTGTGAAAATATCTGCATAATTACAATAGTTATTTTGGGAGTCGAGAGAGCGTGAACAACTGCCTTCGTTTCCTTTGTGGTTTTTTCTCTTTGCTCAACTTCTGGCTTGGGTTGATTTGCTTTACTAGAAATAAAATGACTGGACTGGACCGGGCTATTATTATTCGCAGAAAAGTACTCACAAAAAATAATATTGAACGTAAGTACTCGTCTAGTCGCATCTCATAAGTACTTTTCCAAAGGACCGTACATAATAGTACATACATAATTCAGGTAGTAGCTAAAGGTGAGATCATTCCTGTCGTAAATATTCTCCCGACTCTTATGACTTCAATATGAACGTCCTAATAGGGGTTCTAGCTGTGTTGTGGCAGGCCACACGGGCAGAATCCTTCAAAAAGGTTTTAAAACTTTTATTTGATTGCTTACCTGTCGATTGTGAATGTCGGGCTTCAACAACACTTTTACGTCTCTCACCTCCTGCAATAAACAAAATATATCGTTTCAATTTCACAATTCATTTCTCAACACAAGTTAATTACATTTTAACAATACGGAGAAGAATAAATATATTTATGGTGCATTTATGGACATAAGTAGCAAAATATGTATCCCATACTAAACATATACATTTATTGAACACAATGAATTTCCAATGAAGAGAAATCTGATTCTATACAGGAGTTACACAATAAAGTATCCTAAGACATGCCAGCTTACATGTAAAAAAGAAAATCTTGCGTTGATACCTACTTTATGCAAAAACATGTCCTTAAGTTTAATTTGCTTAGCATTTGCATTATGCTAGAGAAAAATCTACTCTGTACTGTAGTTTAGTTTTGTGTAGCGAATTTACTTATGTTTATTGTGTATTATGTAAATTACAAATAGCTAAAGGTCATTTCTATGCATGTAACACGTTCGTAGAACAGACTGTAGACTGTACTACATTACATGCATGACTTTTTTCTGCAAATTACAATAGAGCATTTAATGGCTCATAAATATTCGAGCGAATTCCGCAGGAGCAGCATTGTCATTGCCGCAGATCTTATAACCAGGTAACTAACTACTTAAATAGCGACACGATCATCCACAAGACAAGGGCAACTATACTACAATACAAACTACAAACACAAACTCTCAGCATGGAAACAACACAACACAACAGCAAAGAAAGAAACCGAATGAATTTTCCATTAGAATCTTATCGCTTAGCATCTTATACTATTAAAGACTATCACAGTTGTCATAAACTCATAAAAACAAATACGCAACGGAAACAGAGCTGACTTTATTTATTTCTTCCTTAAATATTAAATGCCTACCTACATAGATTCATTACCATTATTTATTCCTCCATTTAAGTTAAAGCTACTCAAGAAAAGTTTATTTGCGCACTTCCTTAGCGCTTTATGCAGATTGCCAACACAACAATACGATTTTCATTCTATTGTACTTATTAGTATTCATACTTCTCGTTCTCAGGTTCAGGTTTAGGAGTATACGCAAGTAATGAATAATAAATGCGACAAAGCAATTTTTTTCGATCTGTTATTCTGCAGTAATAGTAAATAAGTTATGTACATTGGTTTGGTGTAGAGTTTATTTTAGTCTTTAGCTAAAGAGTAAATAATTTTGTGTGCTAAGCAAGCTAAATCGAAGAGATCAACAGGTAAGCTCTTTATGGTCCTCAAGAAATAATTTTTAATGCAATTGCTTAGTTGATGTGTCCAACTGGAACTTCCTCCGGTTGGCTACACCTTTCAGTTTCAACAAAACAATGCAATATACTGTTAACAACAAACAGGAAGCCGATTGGGTGGAAATGTACACAATAAACAAGAACATATTAAGCAAAAAACCACTTTATAATAGGGATAACGCGATGCCAAGCCTAATAGTACATAACTAATATATGACTGGAATAACCAACAAGTAATCTGCAAATTATTTATACAGTAATTGGAATGTACAATACATTTGCACTATTTAGCTTCTAAATACGTCTAAAACAAATGCAAAATTATTGTCTTTAGAAATTACTTTGGTAAAAACAACTTGTAATTCCCCAACTTAACACATACTGTACATAAATAGCTAAATAAGCCTTTCATTGGTTTAGTAAGTTAAGGTACATTGTTGAAATGTAAATGAAAAATTAACTCAATTCAATTCACTAATAAAAGATTTGAAGAAAAAATGAGAAAAGCGTTTAGTGTCCATTTCTCTCACAATTACAGTTTGGCTTTCCATATCTCAAGTTTTTATGATGATTTGGTATTGTGAAACGAAATAAATGTCCTTAAGTTAAAAGTACAATCTATATCTGTGTGGCATAAAATAGAATGAGTGACATGTGCACAGACAGGACAGACCCTAACTCTAGACTAGGCCAATGGTACATTCCTTGTCTTTATCCATATAAGTGTGTATGTATATTTTGTGTACCTCCCTGCACTATTCTACTTAGTATAAGATTGCCCAACAGTATAGTTCACAGTGTATAGGACAGAGACAAAGTACCTAAATGTATCTCCAAACGCATCTCTCCTTGACTCTATTTTATTCTTCCCAAATCCAATTCTCCGTTCAATTCAACTCAATTGAAAAGAATCAGAATGAAATCCGTGTATCTTTTGGTTTTCCTTTGGTTGGTGCTTGTTCAAGTTGAACTATGAATTCCAAGAGGAAGGGTAGAAATAAACTCACAATCAAATGGCATGACATGTGCAACTAACTCTAACTCTTATACCCATTCGTAAGTAAGCAACATTTTTTCATAACATATCCCATACAACAGTTCTGTTTCTGTACCTACCTAATAACATAATAGATAGAGAATGAACATCTTTGTGCTCTTTGTGGATGAACATTTGAATTTTAAACTATTTTTCTTTCTCTGCATGAACTCCAATACTTCAAGTGTCATCAGATCACAGAATACTTACATTTTACATAGCTTGGCTAAGGAGAAGGCCAGATCAAGCCAGGCAACGAAAGAATTTTCTGTTCGTTGCGTTGCATGGATTTGGTTTGGATGCTAAGATTAGTTAAGGAGGGTCTCCATAATTCCATCTCTATACAAATTTTATTATTCGATATTTCATATTCCTCCCTTTTTTGTTATCTTCACATTGCACAGCTTTAAGTATAACTGAGAGTATCAGTCTATTGCATGCTAAGATATTTTAGACACACTTTTAATTTTTGACTTTATATGCATGTACGTAGTACCTACGGTTAAACACTGATACACAGACACACATTTATAAGAAAAAAGCTGACCTATTGACAGCAAGGTCAACCCAACTGAAATCTAACCGAGAAGCACACATTTATTGGTAGGTAATGTAGACTACTATCAAATCACGTACAAAGTATGTACAGATGTGCAGAGGAAATGAAATTCTTGATATGGAAAGGTCAGTTCACTAATGTAATGTAATGTAAAGTAGGGACGTTAAGCTAAAGGTAGTAATTTAGATAACGTTACGTTACAAACATCAAAAAACTACAGTTTCCCATATACTCCAACTAGAAAACTCATTTACTATAAGAATCTCATGCATTAGTATGTGTAAGTACGTCTCTAGGGTTCATGTAAGTTAAGAGTCACCCCGTGGAATAGGAAATGGGGCAAAAAATCCAAAAAGGGCACTAAAGCCACCAATTTTTGTCGCCACCATATTTATTCCTGCCACACGCAACAAATCGTGTCCCTCTCCACATTAACGGCAATAATTCAATTGATTTTTTTTGTTTCACTTCACTAGGAAGTTTGAAAGTTCGAGTTTCGAGTTACTCCGGCGTTTATCTTCCCTTACAGTACAAGTCAAGTCAAGTCAACTGAATGCACTCGCACTCATCTCATCTCAAGTCAAACTAAAGCGAGTCAAGTCAAGTGTAATCCTATATGCTTATTGTTAGCTTCCACGTATTAAAAGTTAAGAGCCCATTACCTAAAATGGGCAGATGTACATAAAACACTAGAGGAATAACCAAAGGCAAACACAAACCAAACCAAACCACAGAACATTGCTTGTGTTTTGTTCTGTGATGTGATGTGGTATAATGTACATACATACATACGGTTGGATCTTGCTTGTTGGTTCTTCGGTTCGAGTAAAACATAAAAGTAAATCTTTAATCTTTACGTTATGTTACATTACATTGTTGGGTTACCTATAGACAACACCAACACCACAACAACACTATACGCTCTCCTCTATTGTTACATTGCGTTATGTAAAGGAATATGGATCTTTGTTGGAGGCCGCGCGTGAAATCGACCGAAATCAGATTCTCAACATCTAATACACAACACACACTTTTTGCTTTACTTAAATACGTTAGCTTATCTCACATTAGTGATCCACACACACAAAAAGCCATTTTGTTTTCCAAACCATGAAAAATATCCTTAACATGTAGTACACAAGTAAGTAAATGAAAAGGTGCTACATATACATACAATAAATAAGTACACACTTAACGATACCTATAAACAATAGACACTTTTATATAACATAAGTAAGTAAATACAATTGTAAGTACACTAATACGAATTACTTAAGTATTAGCTCCATTAGAAAAGATTTAACAGTCTTGGGTTCCTTTGTAGGGAAGTTTTGTAAAACTTAAATGGAAGAAATGAGAAATGCAAGCAAGCGTCTTGTTCTCCTCTTGTCTTCAGCTGCATTTCCATTATGCCCATTAGATTAAACACATCGCACCGGTTCCTTCTTAACATTTGGCATTAGTAGCTTATTGTTAGCTTAAAACTTGACTTAGACTTAACACGGATTAAGAGTTAAGAAATAAGTTGCCTTCACATTTATGTAGAAGACAAGAAAATATATAAAATGAACTTTTAAGGTATGTTTTGTGTATGTAGCATTTGTCAACTACAACTATTTAGTATACAAGATCCTAAACTACTTAAGTATATGGATATTAATATAGAGATATACAGATTTAGGATACGGATACGTAAATGGTTAGATGGTTGAATTTTAGGAAAGGAAACCACTACCATACCATACCATACCACCTAATGGCCATAACGCACCATACCATAAGCGTAGCCGTAGCGTGTCTGTATTGTATTATGAGATTCTAAACGACAGAGACCAAATCTTAAGTCACAAAATTCAAACTTCAAGATTCGGAGAGGAGATGAGAGAAAAACAAGGGAAGGAAACGACAGGAGATGGAGAGGAGACAGACATAAATACGGGAAACGTATGCGTAAGCTACAATCGTGGAAACATCACGTTTCACTAATAAATTTTGTCAAGTCAAGAAAAACTGTCTTGCCTTGCCTGTATTTTGGTTTACTACTATTTAACTTGATTCAAAAGAAAGACAAAAGACGTGGTTTGGTTTGGTTTGGTTCCTCCATCTCAGAATATTTCGATGTACGAGTATCTAAGGTACTTATGCTAACTTATGAATATTATTTCAATCCATGGGATTTTCTTTTAAGTACGTACTATTTAAATACATACATATACATATCTGTACATACATACATAGGCTTTTCAGTGTTCTTAAAATTGTACTTCTGTAGAAGTGTATGGGAAGCTTACGTACTTCTGCAAAATTATTCTTCCTTAAGAATTACAGATATGTATGTACATACATAATAGGTAACGTGATTCGATCAAGTACATAATAATTATATAGACCTAAATCTAAATCCTAAAGTGTAAATCGCAATCCTTTTAAAGCTGGCTGTTAATATGTAGTGTGATGTTATGTGGTGCGGCATATTTATTATTGCACCAAAAGCGTTAAAAATCTAGAACTGACTCATTTGTGGTGTGTTACAGTTTACAGTGTTGTGTGGTGTTTGCAATTCCGCTTTGTCTTGACTTGGCGTTGCTTTGGCCTCGTATTTCTTGTCGTGAAGATGCAATAAGATTTAAAAAGGTTTCACTCCGAGCTATGTAAGAACTGTATTAGCAGAACAATGGTAATGGTATTATCCTAAGCACAGATATTTTATGAATCTATCTGTA
>JAQFYC010003317.1:0-21207 GCA_034694165.1 Tomocerus mixtus | reverse complement strand
GCAAAGTCGGTGAGATAAAAAGTCTACATTTGCAAGGAATATAAAAACAGTAATAGGAAAAGAATGTTCGGAAAAAGAAGAGAAAAGGAATTGTATACATAGTATGTATTAAATGCTGTTTAGGGTGCAATGCCATTAGTATAGTATACCGAAGTGTTCCAGACAAACTAATAATGTAACATGGTATGTGCATGTACAACACACTAGTATGGAAAAGCGTAATGGAGCAGGTAGCTGAAAAGAAATGTTCACGTGAGGTATGTAAATAGCTATGTATTGTAAAGTAAGGGAAGGTAGGTAAGTATTTTAATAATCAAAACGCCCCGAGAGAGGTACACGTACGAGCATAACAGTATAAGGTAGGACGGAGTTGAGTAAAGCCAACAGGGAATGCTGTCTGGTTCTGGTTTGTGTGTATAAAACAAGTGGAGTGGGTTTAACAGTTGTATATGAATAGAGTATTGACAATAGAAACCGAATTTAGGGAAAGATGATTGGAATTCGGTTATTAATAATGTAGGAAAAAAGTGCCAAATTATGTCAGCTGTTGACCCACATTTGGATGTTGCTATTCCATTTTTCCCCGTATCGATCTGCGTGAGCCAACTGCTTCCGCATCGAAGGTCTTTAACCCCTACTGCGCCGTTGCCAAAGTAAAAGCTCCGTATATTCCTCACTTCAGTACACTCATCCACATTCACTCAACTCAACTCAACTCTGTTCTAGTCTATGGAAAATATTATGTAGGCAGAGTACGTTTCTGCTATACAGTTTGATATACACTTTACTTCTTTATTTATGCACTGTACTAGTAGAATACAAACCAGAACCAGAACCAGTACCAAACCAGAGACTCTTATGCTTTGCTCTACTGTGTACAGACACAATCATAGAATACAACACAACTCTCTAGCACTTACTCACGTCATGTCAGTAACATAATCCTTCTATATTATACAAACTATACACTAGCCTGTGTACTGTACTGTATTAATAAAGTGAAGAAAATACACAATATTATACTACCTATATAGATATTATGCTTAGAAACTTAACTGTACATTTATGTACCTACTTACATATTGTATGTAGTATGTACAATGCAAACACACTAAGAATATCAAAGCAGAGCTTAATGTAAGTGAGTTAGTCTCAGTCTCTTCTATTTCTAACTAAAGAAGGCAAGGCATACAAGCCAGCCTCGCACATACAGTACACACAAATACAAACACAAATACAGCCCAATCCATGTAGACTTAAGCTTAAGCCCAATTCTCCACAAAAGTCAACTCAAATTAAATCCATGTATTTCTCTCCATCTTCTCTATATTTATGTACGAGACTCAACCGAATGCTCTGTCTTGCCTTAGCATTTATTACACATTATTTGTCCACTGTCTCATCCGAACCAAACCAAAAATAGCACTTTACTTTAACGTAAACCTATTATGTACGTGTTCTCCCTGTATAAATGTTATTTAATCGTAGTTTATGTTTTCTATACATTTAAGACGCTTTTCTTCAGTATACCTAAAAGTTATTTTAAGGGAAACTTTATATTGTATAAAATTCTGAGACAGCTAACGAATGTCTACCTTATGGCTAACTATTATTTGGAAATATATTAGTCATTTCAACCCGAATTAGAATGCTCATATTTTTGGCGTCTTTTAATCAGGTATTTCTATAAGGCACTTTCCGTCGTCCATAGTTAGTACGCTATGTGTGTTTATATAGAAGTATTACAGAAGTGCAAAAGTTATTTCCGACTTTCCTTAGAAGCAATATCTTACTATATGTATGTATAATATTCGTCATTGTCGTTATGTTACATTGCTTATGCAATTTCTTAGATAGGTATTTACCCATTTACCTACTCCTATATATTGGTAGCAAATATAATACATATCTACAATATTATATTTATGTGTCTATCCATGCATTTTATGTAGTGTAGGGTATTGTCCCGAATTTTTAGAGCTGAACCCAACTGCAGACAGCTTGTACCCAAAAAGCGCTAGCGACTAGGAACTTACATACGTCGGAAATTTCGTCCAAGCCACATCATAGTAGAAGAGCCAGACAGAAGAAATAAACGTGGCTAAAGCACATCGGATATATTTCTCGATGGCAGGGCACTAAAAGTTTGTGTTGTGGATATATCACGGCCTACATTGTCTTACACACACATTGGATAGGATGTAGGATAGCATCAATAAAACATTCCTGTCGTGGCCCCAAAACGACTAACTGTTCTCTTGTTTATCTCTGGCATAGCAATTTCCCAGACTTAATGAGTTAGTAGCATACACTTATTACACTTATCCGTATACACATAATATTCGTATGTACATACGTACGTACATCAGTAAAGAAACGCATTTTCTACACACATTATGCCGTACCTAGAATTAACTTACGCTAGCTTCATAATTTCTATTACAATACGAGACTATATATTTCAGGGACATATTCCTCGAAATGAAGTCCAGTTAAGTAAACAGGGAAGATGGTCTTATGAAGGGATGTAAGTAGATTAAGTGTGCGCGATCTCGCTTTATGCTTTAACTTACGAAGTACATATATTATGCTGAAGTAGAATTAGAATTGGACGTCTTTGTTAATTCTTAGTTGATTGTGTTTCCGTTGTAAGATGTAAATTACTTTCTATCCAGCAGACCAAGTCATTCTAGCTAAAGAATCAGAATCATGGACATACAGAGAGGAGAGAGTTTATTTGCGAAATTGCTTTATATAAAGGATTTGCTTAGAGTTTACACTACAAGAGTTAATTCAAGTTAACTGAGTGACATAATAAGCCAAGTCAGTTCAATTACTCACATTCTGATACCGAAACAAATAAATCGTTAACATTAGGTGTAGATATGTCCATACATAACATAACACACACAACATACTACGTAATGGAATGGAACTGGGGCGAATACTGATACTGATAACAAAGTAATCAGCATACAGAACAAAAATTGCACCTGATCAATTCTATAACTATTCAACTATCTGACGGGATTGAATGTTCGATATTGTTCAGCTGCATTGTATTGTATTAATATAATACAAAGCTCCATATTATAGTAGTTTAACTTATTGTGAATATTATTGCTTCATGTCGAATATATATTTTATTCTATATAAATAGCACTTTGCCAAAAGTGAACCGAAGGTATTAACAGAATGGTATTTGCATATGTTTACATTTGATTGTAGTAAATATACACACATGCCCCAAATTCGTAAGCTAAGTACCTACGCAGTTCATTCCCACATTGTAGCAGTTTATAGAGTTCGAAGGACGATTATTTTTTAAATGTGTGCTTTTGTAAACAGATTTTATACTTAATTACAAATGCAAAACTTCACACAGACAGCATAGAACAGAGTACAAAGTATCTCTGTTACACAATCTTTATCTTTTATCTGTAGAGTAGACGTGCTTTCTCGAATAATATAAATAAATTTTATAAGTCACTATCTATTGTATTTTTCTAGTACAATAGAAGATTAGAGTATCTACATCTTAGTTTTGTGTTTTATTTAGTTATCATTCACAAACAACTTAACAAGTGTCAAGTAAAGTATATATGCTTACTACAATTAGTGTAGGATTTATGTTGACGTAAGCAAAATTTTAGGATTTTCTATAAAATGTAATGCAATTCTTTGTAATATTCGAGGTAGACATATTGACAGAATTTACTTTAGGCTACCGTAGCCTAGGTAAGGCAGACTGATATGATGTGATAAGGAAAAATGTTTGGGTTCATACAATTTGTATATTCGTACGGCACACATTCAACCATTAATTTTATGGTTTATTTCCGAAAAAGGGAAACTCGGAACTAGTAGTGGGCCCATGTACATCCAAGATATTCATTATAAAAGTAAAGCTCAACCTGTAATAGCACATTTCCATATAAATAGCGAATAGTTACTTTGTATATTAAAATGAGCCCGTTATTTATATATATGTATATAGACTGCAAATCGATTTCCATAGTGTACTAATAGAAGCAATGCTCCCTGCTCTACATACTGGACTATTTCATACATGATTAATAATAGCCTGTATGTATATATCGTAATGTTCTATAGGTACTACCCGCTTTTACTTTCGCATGTAATGTGGTGTGTGATGTGAGTGAGTGAAGTGATGATTATATGCTTTTACTTTAGTAATAGTAACAATAGCCAAATTCCATTTGTTTTTCCTACTCTTACATAATGTCACGAAAGGCTATACACATTTGGGGAGACGATCATCGTCAGACCATGCCATACCATGCCACGCACATTAATAAATTCTAATACTGTTATAAGCTCGCATACCATTACATATTTACTTACGTAAGCGATTTCCAAATACTTACCATTTATTTGCATTGACAGGCTAAATTACTATTTACTTGACGCAACAACATTATTTATTATAATGCGTAAGTACTAAGTACGTTACTTTTGCTTGTAAACAAAACTATTCTATTAAAAAATGTTCACTTAGGTATATAAGGCTGTACCATACCATACCATATCACCTTATACCAAAAAGTAGACAAGCAGTAACTGGCAGTCACTGTTTTTCTAGGTTTTTGTGAACAAAATAATTAACATGAGAATTAATGATTACTAACAGTAAGTTTGATAATAGTTACATAGGCAGATAACGATTAAGTGATTGTAAGAAGCAGATTCATTACACGTAGACACGAGACCCCTATTGGTACATACTACATATGAATAATAAGTACCTACGTTTATTAATTTATGTTTCTTCGAGTTTAAAAATATTTATAAATATTGTAGGTACTAAGTAAATTATAATTTATCATTAAATTTTTAATTTTGGATATTATAATTAAAGCATTACATGCAAGTAGACAGGTACATGTGCATGTAGAGATAAATAGCAACAAGAGTTCTTTTCTTAGATATGATAATGAATTTCTTACGTTAGTTGGTGTAGGTTCTGGTATTATTTTTAGTGTTAATCTTGTATTATGCCATGTTTTACGTAACATTTAATTCAAATACATTTATTTATTAAGCAATACTTTCTCGCACTGCTGAGTGTACTCACTTGACTGTCTCGCCAAGTGCAATTGGGTGTAAGAGATACACAAGGTCTTCAGCTAGTCTCTATCGCTCGTGCCTATCTCAATATGAGTGATGTGATGAAATTTATTACGTACTGCAACCGTACCTGTCTTTAAGGTGTATAATTATTAGTTAAAGTGCAAAGTTCAGTTCAGGCAATTAGAAGGCATTGACTTTATATCAGATCATCATGATATCCGAAAAGTCTGAACAACATCATAACTAAATAGTAGATATTTATGAAGAGATATGACATTGTCACTTTACAGTTGAGACGACGGGTTAAAATTCTGACGTACATGATACAATTCTTTATAAACAGTGCATGCTAACTACAATTCTGAGAAAAGATTTATGTATCTATGTACTGAATGTAAACAAAATAATTAATTCCATGTTTTTCTTTATTTCCAGCCGTCAAGTTCGGTCGTATGTCGAAGAAGCAGCGAGAAAAGGTGGAGGATGAAGTTCGTTACCACAGAGCCCAAATGAAAGTGCCCCCTAATAGTTTAGAAGCTGCCCCAGACTCCTCTGGTGGTTTCGACCATCAAACTCCCTCATCCTCAGACCAGTTGCCGTTTAATCCCCATACCCCTTACAATCACTACCCCAGCGAGTAAGTCAATATTTAATCTAACAGTTCTGTACTTCTATACACCTACCTATTGTATGTAATAATGGCTTCGCATAAATCATGGATTATATTAGAGAGTATTAATGTCTAGACTCCAGGCAGACTTAAGTAGTATGTGAGATTTGCCACGTACATTGAAGGAAAAGGATTATTATGAGAGAGCTAATTCGGTTGTTTGGGATTTTTGCAGGTACCAGCCGAATGGAAGTTACTATGGAGGTCCACCCAGTGCAAGCATTAGCTATGATATAGGAGGCGATTTTGTAGATTCGACAACGAGTAGTGGAGCAGGTTTTGAACCTAGGTCTAATTCATCAGAATTACCCGACTCACAAGGGCCGATGTTGATGAGTACGTCAATACCCCCTAGCACAGCTCATCCCGCAGATTCAGTTCAGATCTCCGAGCTACTAGCCAGAACTATCACGGATGCTCATAACAGAACATGCCTCTATTCCAATGGTATGGGTAATAAAAAATATTTTGATTTGCACACACTTATTTTATGTTCTTGCCTTGGTATGTAAGTATGCCCATTCATTTACACTGCATTGCACTGCACTGCTTCCTTTTATAGTTGATATACATATGATGTCACGCAATTCTAATAATGTGGATAATTTGTATGTACAATGCATTGGGATAATGTCCGTACTTCCAGAATTAATTAGCTTTGCGGGTGATATAATGATATTATATATTATCTTAACAGAGCAAGTAGCAGAGATGCTCCGACGTCCTCAGGACATCTCAAAAGTTTTATATTACAAAGATTTAAGTCACGAAGAGTTGTGGCTGGAGGCGGCATCCCGCCTCACGGGAGTTGTTCAACAAATCATCGAGTTCGCCAAGATGGTGCCCGGCTTCATGAAGTTGCCGCAAGACGATCAGATAGTTCTCCTAAAGGCAGGCGCCTTTGAGCTGGTCGTTCTCCGTGTTTCACGGCACTTTGATCCAGCGACCAACTCCGTCCTCTTTGGAGAGACACTCTTGCCACCGGAAGCCTTCTTAACGGCGGACACCACAGAAATGAAGCTTGTCTCTTCCCTGTTTGATGTAGCTCGTGCCCTCGCCGAACTCAAACTCAACGATACGCAACTTGCCCTCTACTCCGCCTTTGTCCTCCTCTCTCCGGGTAATAAACGTAAACAAAATCAAAATACTCCTCCCTTATCTATCAAAAATGCAAGCTAAACCCTAATCGTCATTAATTTATTCCTTTTTGTTTTTTGGTAAAGACCGACCGGGCCTAAAAGGTACGGGAGAGATTGGTCGACTAAACGGGGCAGTTCTTCGGTCGCTTAGGTTTGAAGTTGTTAAGACGCATCGCCTTCCAATTAAGGGAGATGTAACAGTCGTGGACGCCTTGCTAGCACGTGTACCTCAGCTAAGGTGAATGTCGCTAAACGGGGTATAGATATCCTAAATTAACATTTTGAACGTTTAACAAAACTGAGTTTTTCTAGGGAATTGGGACTACTCCATCTGGAAGCTTTGGGAAGACTCAGGAGAATGTCCCCACACTTGGAGTTCCCTGCCCTGCACAAAGAATTATTTGCTGTTGACACGTGATTCGTAATTTTTTAAAGGTAATATAAATAATAACTCGGACCGAAGAGTGTCCATAATGCAGCAAAATGACAGCTGGGTTTCTATCTATTTTTCGAAAGACAACTTTCATGAAACTCTCCATTTCTTAATTTGCATGATCATGTTAAACACATTAAATATCAATTATTTTAACTTCCCTTCTTATTGTTTAGTATTTTTGTTTCCTTAACTTACCTTAACATACATTTTGTCAAAAAACATCCCTATATGACACACTCTTGTTTGTTAATTGTATTTAAATACTAAAGCCTAATATGCCAAAAACAGTATGGCTTTAGCTTAAAATTGCATAAATACATCGTTTGTATTTTCATTTTTATGATATTCTTTTCTTGATAATAATGTAATCTGACAAACACATAGACATGAAAATCCTCTCTGACTTAGTAAACCTCCTTGAAATTGAGGTATGCAAAAAATAGGGAAACCACGAAGGTTCTTTGATTGTATCTTGTATCTGTACCAAAAAAATTCTCTTAAAAATATTATTGTTTAAAACTTTTTAACCGTACTGTAGAAATTGTTGTGCGTTGGTGTATGTGTTAACTTTTTAGGTGGAGCTGTGCCTGTGTCTCTCTGTCTCTCCTGGAGTTCGTACCTGTTGTAGCGGCAATCACGTGATTTAAAAAAGAAGAAATGGCTCCACTCGACTCTGTACAATTAAGGGGGGTTGTGGTTTCCCAATTTATTTAATTATGTATCATCTACTATATTATATTGCACCTCCAATTAATAAACTTTTGCTTATTGTGTTATCATAACTATAACTGATTTTTTGCCTAAACTATATATTCTCTGATCTAATGCCCATCACTCACTCATGTTATATACTTATTATATCAATGCCCCCTCCCCCAAGCGAACAACTGGAGGGCAGACATTTTTCAAACAGTCATTCATAAATCTTAATACATAATAATATATTATATACTGAAAGTACAACGATATTTAATGTTATGTAATAGCTATTTTAGCCAGACAGTTTTCTTTCTTATAGTAATAATTATATAATATGTACGTATGTATGTTTAATGAAATGAAAAAGAGTTCTTAATAGTATAGTAACACTAACTATCTGTATTTCATGCTTCTCATGCAAACATGGAAGAAATAATTCAAAATTCAAATGAAATCTCTTGAATTATGCATCATACTGTAATTAATGAGAATCTTCTCAATAAAAAGGCAGCAAAAAGCATGTGCCATTTTTGTGTGATGGTGATGGGTAGTAGACGGAGCAGTATCGTATTTCGTATTAGTATATTTATAATATATAGTAATAGTAATACAAACAGATTCAGTAAATAGTATAGTACCCACCAAAAGCAACCCAACCACTATACTACCAAATTATTATCCTCCCATAAAAGAAAGTAAGAGAAAGTCACACCTGAGCAATAACAATCATTTTTATACCAAAGGAAATACAGTAAAGTAAAATACTAAACGTACCGTACCGATCGTAGTAAATGGACGGAATGATAACTAAACGTAAGTAATGTATAGTGAACGATGAGACGACGATGATTTTGTATCTGTAATGTACAAGATCTTGTATAAAAAAGTTGCTTTTCCATATTTAAAGATATTATATAATAAAGATTAGCGTTAGTTAGGAGTTTTGTCTAAATATAGATTTAGAAGATACAAATATAGAGTGAAAGCGAGAAAAGTTGATACATACGTCTAAGTAATACATAAATATATGTAGGTATGTCCTTTGTACTATATATACTATAGAAAGAATATAATAGTTACGTAATACGTATTTAAAATAACAATACACATACTAATAAGTAGATAAATACAAAATAATACATACGCATAGAATTTAATTACAGTTACGTACTCCTCCTTTAATAAAATATAGGGATAAATACATACGTAACTATAATACGTACATTACATATAGCCGGAGGAGTGAGAGTAACCTGTTCCTAATATAATTAGTTATACATTTAACTATTCATCATTTAAAATAACAGAAAATTTCAAATATTTTGTACTGCTGTTGGTCAAGTAATCTTGTATACTGTTGTTGCATTATCATTGTCGTTTAATTGTATTTATGAGATGATGATTGATATTGATGAGACGTGCGTTGTTGATGTTGACTGTGTTCTGTTTCTCGGGCGGGTCTAAAATCTAAATCTATGTAACTTATGTTTAATAACAAGTAATTCAGAATGATATAAATACAGATATGATATGATAGTAATATAAACATAAAATAGAAAATACTATAAGTACTACATTTAGTAGGACAGGCGTGTTAAATTGAAATGAAAACTTAAATTGTTTTATAATAATATAGAGAAGTTAATTATTCCCCTTTTTGAAGTAATAAATAATACCTAGCTACAAGCTAGCTATACTATGATACATATATTCAATTAAAATCTCTTAAAATTCAGATATTTAAAAATATTCATACATAATATACGTAATACGTAACGTACAGTGCTAATGATCTTATCGTTAGTATTATATAGTACAATACTAAAATACATAATTACATACACACAAAATACTAAGGAATTAACACTAACATAAAATCTACATTATACAACTTATAAAATTTAAACAACCAGAACAAAATCTGCAATCGAATCATAATATATGGAACACTGTAATTTGCCTGGAAATTAGCATAAAAAACTTAGGGAGAATGATAGTAAGCAATTGAATTGAGATAAAAAGCGAAGCAGCCTACATAAATTACACAAGGATCGGATGTACAAATTATAAAATCATTTTCTCATAGCAATTTCATTATAAATACTTGTAATTCATTGAGGGATTTGATCGCACTCGAACTCTCTGAAGAAAATAATTAAATGAAAAGATTCCTATCGTACTTGTACTTAACAATTTTGAATCAAACAAGTAGGTACTACGTTCGGATTTGTATATACCTACTCATAAAACAAAACAAACCCCACTCTGGACTCGAAAAACTAAATTGGGGATAATGTAATAGCCGATTCCAGAACTTCTACATACATAATTATTATGAACTATGAAATATTAAAGATAGCGCAAAATAATATATAACATTACATTAAAGATGTAATTATGCAAATCGAGAATTTTTGTAGGTTTTCCTGATTTACTTAAAGATAGAATTACAACTTAAAACTTACATCAGCTCAGTCTTTCTTTGAAATAGAAAGAGAGAGACAGCAGTAACAGAGAGACTTTCTCCTTTCAATTGCAGGCTGGTTGATTGGCATGAGGAAAGAAATAAAGATTCAAATCAAATACAACAAAAATGTTATGAACAGAACAGAAAATCAACTTTAATAACAACATGTTTCTGGGATCCTTTCTATCGTTCGAGTCTGGAAACTCTACGAGTGAGTAGCCCTGAGATGTTTTGCATTAAAGTGAAACAAAAAATATTGTTAATTAATTCATACTAGTTAGACGAATTTGTTGAAAATTGTTTTCAAAGTTTAAAATTGCATTTTTATACGCTTGGAGCAATGTTTTATAAATAAAATTGTCAATTAAATATTATTACATACTACTATATTACCCTCAGGGCAGTTAAATTCTTGAGAAGCACGGTTACAACTTTTTATTATTGTACGTACGGAGGAGAGTTTGTATCTAATCTATTACATTCATTATTCTAATAAATCAATGAAAACGTGAATTCTAATTAATCCATTGCATAGGTATACATTACATATACATATAACATAATATATTAATCATCATGAGCTTTTTCATCATTTGTAATATCATGGTATCATCATCATCCACCACACACCCCCATTTGATACCCAATTTCCATTAAGAATTGAATTAGCATTTCATATGTATTCGTTTATTGAACTTCTCCGATACTATTTTACTCCGGCTGAATCTTGGTTCAAAGAAAAATTACAATTTACTTCGAAAGAGTAATAACGTACATAATAGTAATATCTGTATAAACAAATATTCTTAACTCATTTAATCAAGCCACTCCCATTTTTCCATGTAATTAAATTGTCACACTACATTTCTTAAAATGGATTTGCACATCTCAAAAATCTTATTTGCATTTCAGCGAATGGTAAAAGTTTAGAGAATCTAAAGATGCTCTAGTTTATTTTACTCTCAATATTCTAAATATTCATAGTCTCATCTGAGGATTCATTGCCCAACTATCCTAGACCGAAGATGTTATCTTAAAATACAGATATTAAATGTAATGCGTTTCCTGTAAAACAAAAAAGGGAACATCCGTATGGACAAAGTCTAACTTTCAGTTATTATGAAAGGGATGAAAATTCGGGGTTAAAGGATCTATTTTAAATACCAATATCCAATAAAATGAAACAGTTAAATAGATGATACACCTAGCTAAATTATGCATCTAAAATATATTGTAATAAGTTGCATACACTATTTTTGATGCGCATAAAATATGGTTATGTAATATGAATGCAATGCGAATTACAACGAAGAAACCGAAGTGACTGAAATTTAGTTTTACACAATTTTAGTATTTATTTTATTCATAATATAGACATATATTTAAATATGACCCGATATCGAGAGCGTCTACAAAAAATAAACTGCGAGTAAGCACCTATTGAAATATTTTGGGATTGAAAGACTGACAGAAAGTTGTATAAACATGTACACACAATAATTGCATCGTCGATCTTCGCTTGATTGGTTTGTATTTGGTTGTAGTTTTGATGTGATGTACATTCTTTCAGATTTTACAAAGATTGATACTAGACTTATTACTTGCAGACGTGACGTGATGTGACGTTGATGTGAGTTATATAACTGGTTGATGAGATGTCAAAAAATCTAACCCTTATAGCACTGCAGCACAGTCAGTAATGATAATTTTGTTGTATGAATTTGAATGGTTGGCTAGCAGACAGAACATTCCCAAATTGTCATTCACTACCAAACCCGCTCTGTACACAATTAGTTCACAGGAATTACATTTTAAAGACAATTGGTTTCCACAAGAAATCATTTGGACCTAATACAATAATAATCATACCTGCTATCTGTAATATTGAACTTAGGACAAATCCATTACTAAGTAATGTAAGTCATCAATTTTTTGAATTTTAGGGAAGGAAGGAGTAAAGTGGCATCATGTTTGTTAGTGCTTACATTTCTACTACGTACGTACTATGTAATGTTAGTTTTACTATGTAGTTATTTATGTATATCATTTCGTATTTATATATTCGTCGTACATAGCACAGCTATATACAATACATCTTCAACTAATAGTATTTCATATGTATATATACATGGTACATTCGATTAAGAGTTTAACATCTAAATAGTACACACACAATCGAGAATTGTACATTTCTACAATCTTCCGCTTCTTCTAATTTTTAACTTCGCCATTTCCATTTTACATTTTAATAACATTTTTAGGTGTGACTACTCATTAACTGCGATATTTTCATTAATATACATAAATTCTTTTTGACACTCCCAGTAATAATATGTATTCTGTGTGCCATTACATGACTATGTTTTCTGCTAGGTAGACTTACTAATATTATGTACATTGCTATGAATTGTATTCCCTTTGGACAACAAATCCTGGACAGGTAACCGAAATTCACAAAATTGCAAATCCCATTAAATAGGTTACAAAAAATAAATTAACATTTTCCAGTGTAATAATGATCAGGCTTGTAGATCATAGTCATAACATTTGATAACTCGGAACACAGTATCATTATATAGTGTATAGTGTATATGCGATACTTAGCACAGTATCATTATATAGTTGTTTAAATTTCCAGCCCAGGATTTTACAAAGATTGGACAACAAAATATTATTTAAATATTTATATTTCGTATAGGGTACAGGTACATTTACAGTTGTTGATCTTAATTGATACGTAAGTTCAATGTACTGTTAAACTAGATTAATTCTAGCAATTATATAGTAGCAAATACATGTCAACAAAACACATTTATTTAGGTTGGTCGTAATTGACAATGGTTTTGAGGTATTGTAAAACATAGCATGTGGGCTTTGTAGCGTAGGCAGTTAATGAAGTCAACAATATGTATATATAAGTATACAACTAAATCATTTCGAAGCAAACTGGCGGTGCAGACAATTCAACCGAAAATAAAATTACGTTGTGTATAATGTACTGTTATCATGTTTTACTTTAACCGAACAGAAATGCAACAATGCTGTAATAAAATCGTAAATCAAATACAATTGGAATAGAATACAATCCAAAGATACAACACAAAAGTTCACAAATTTTCTTTGAAATCAGAGAAAAGTGGCACATACGTATTTGTAGCCACTTACATTCACACTCGCCGATCTAGTCACATCACACAAACACCCACGTACAATCTAAATTGGATTATTGACAACTACAAGGAATTCCGGATTCCAGCGGAATATAATAATGTTGGTTGCTCAACAGAATAATCTGTATACGGTCATAAACTACATATATACTGGTACACACTAAATTCTACCACACATATACACTCATACATACATATACATATACACTTTTAAAGTTCATCCTGCGTAATAGCATCCGCAGCGTAAATTGTATTTCTTTTATGTAGATCAAAAAAGCAGCGAATACCTTCGATCCAGTAGAGTTATCATATTCTACACATCAAATAATACAGTTCGACTCTGTACATACACTTTACACGAGCTGGGACATTCTCGGACTATATTTAGGATTTTGGGGTGTATACGTGAAAGAACGAAGTTCGTGAGGAGACAGACTGTGACCCATGGCGGTGTCTGCATCTGACTTGCGAAATATGACGATGCGGAGATCTGTGTGAAGGTAAATTTTCCCCGAGCGAGAGGAAGTGAATCGAAGATGAATTAGATATCGAAGCCATTTCTGCGCGTGAAGATGGCCATCTGACTCTCCCAATGGCATGTACAAGGTTCTCTGCCGGACAAATGTCTGCGAATCCGGGGGCTGTTTTATTGCAAAATGTTTATTAGTACATAGCCTACTCTCCATACGCTTTTATTTGTTTAGATTGGAATATTGCGAAAAAATTACCATATCACTCAAATCGTACATCACCACGAACATTTTGATCACAGTACGCAGCGGGTTGAACAGTGTGACTTGAACTGTCCCCTTCTTCGGTACTAAGTAGCCTTTGCGGCCTACGTTAATATGCGCCTAAACAATTCATGCCATCATTCCATTAAATTATATCGATACAAATCTCTTAGAGGAAATTGGTTTTGCCCTCTTGGTCGCATTCATTACTAATGAGATGACTTACCAAATAAGGTGTTGATACTTTATCGTTATCGCAGAATGTATAGAAGAATACAGTAACTGGAAGATGAATGTGAGCTGGGCAAAACGAACCACTGGCTCCTATTTCGGCAGTAAATCCTTCTACAGTTGAAACAGGTTCGATCCTACCATTTAGTACGGACTCCTCGAATGATCCCAACAAAGCTTGCGATGCCTCCGATGACCTACATTACAGAATAGTGAAATTTTATTGATTGACATTTATACCTACGCACAGCAAACTACGGTAAACTTGTTTCTATGTGATTGCAAACCTTGGAGGGCAGTGAGATTGGTTTATAGCCGACTTCAAATGAGCAGGAGAAATCAGCGAAGAATCAAAGTCAAATCGATCTTGACCTTTGCGCAAAGGTGCTGGACTTGAAGTAAGTGGAAGCCCAGTTTTCCCATGAAACACCAAAGAAGCTGCTGAGTCAAGGGATTTGCGAAACTTTATCTTTTCGTGTAGAGTTGGAATAGGACGATTTTTTGCCTTTCCTGAATCGGATTCCTCATCACTCGTAGTGGATGGAGAGCTTTCCCTTGTAGTTTCAGCGTGTGAGCAACGATTTAGGACTTCCTGTGGTATCAGCCGATTTGCAACAGATTTCAAAAATAAATCTCGACGAGATATACGTGTAGATTTACGCGAAGATTTTGATTTCGACGTTTCATCCTCTTCGTCCTACAATTTAAAATATTCTACTGTAATTTTTGCAAACATTAACAAAAGGAAGTTTATAGAAATAGTTTTAAGTATATTAACCTGAGTACAGTGATGCTTCCCAGGAATTGTACATGTAGATGGCAAACGATCATCAATGGGAGTAGGTCTCGGAATGAAAAGAAGATGATCTGGAGATTCCCGAACTGGACTGCTAAAACGCCTTATCATCGGCGATGGATCTAGTAGACCTTCACTCAACATCGGTGACCTCTTGCCACTTTTTACAGGGCATACAAGATTTGAACAATATATCTGAGGGATCTTTTCTAGTCGTGGCAACGATTTCACAAGAACCTGTATAGAAATAAAAGAATGAATATTATCTTTCATTTTTTGTCACAATAAATCTACTAGAGAAACATTATATTATTATTGTGAGAATTTAGGTAAGTGTAGTTAAATATGAAAACACACCTTAACACTATGGTTTTTGAACATTGCAGGAGGAAATTCATGGTCCTGAGGTGGCCGGATGAATTTGGAACCGAAGTCCTCTCCAGGCATTGTAACTCTTGACATAACGTAATGTTGTTCTTCACAATGATCCTTCGATAATGATAACCATGCTGACAGCTGAGAAAAATGCAGAAAAGATCGCACTGCATTTAAGAGACTCTTTCCGCTCATAGAGCCTTGATTTTCGTCGTGACCTCTTTTCACAGCCGCAGACACGGTCCATTGCTCTAGTAGAATATAGGATGGATCTGGCATAGGTGATACTTCTGATGTTGCTGACTTGTCTCTTCCGCATTGACAATCGGAGCACAACAGCACTTCCACGCAGAGTGGAACTCCATTTCCCCACAATAACCCAACATGTTTTCTTAAATTTTCCTCTCGAACGCACTGTGGTGAAACAAAGGAGAAAAGGTAAATAACTAATAGAATATATCTACACTCACACATACACATATATGTATACATAATATAGATATAAATTGAAAATTCCAGAGACATGGAAATTCCAATTAGATGCCCAAATCAAAAACGAAATCTTACCAAATAATTATCTGCATTGCAGTTGTGAACTTTTAGGTTGTTTTGAATGTACTGTGCACAATGAGGACCTTCTCCATAACCTCGGGCAGTCAATCCTGGTAGTCTCCCTTCCGTAATCAGAAGACCTAGCCCGAGAATCACCTCGTGCGGCTCTGGTTCCTTTTCAACCGAATGCATCTGGAAAATCAGAAAATGGAAAATTTAGCTTAAATTCGAAAATGTTATAAATTCTATCTATTTGTCAACAAGGACGCGAAGTAAAAATAGCAAGGAACATAACGGCTCAAAACTTTAGCATGTACCTACGTACATTTTACATTTCCAACCACTGCACTATTATAATCGTCAATAATTATTCATAAATGTTTACCATTCCATGCTGGTCTGGAAACTTTGGTCTGCTTTATGTCTAATGCATTCTGTAATACGTATATGTATGTACCCTATGTAATTTGCATGAGACTAAACTAAACCACTAAACCAAGTTAATCTCTGCTGGAAAACTAGAAATGTATGCGTTTCCTCATAATTCGTCTTTTTGTATACCTTCGTGAACGCTTCATTTACTACATATGTATTACATATAATGCCTTAGTGTGTAGTGTGTACTGTACTGTACAAACATTAAACCACAACTCATATCATATCACACCGCTACATAGTGACTGTTTTTACATAATATTATTGTAGTGTTTAACCTACTTTTTCGTAGCTTCCTTATTTCACGTGAAAAGTAGGTAGTATTTTTGTAGTAGGATAGCAGTACCTAGCAGTAAATTGCCTGTAGCAATGTCTAGTCCAGTATTAGTTTGGGATACATGAACAGTGTCATGTAAATTCTCCAGCTATTATGCCAGCTATTTTAATATTTGTACTAGCCAACTGTACAACAAAAAGGAAATACATTTTCTGAGATACTATATATATAATACATACTACATACATGTGTTTAGCTATATTTGAACATAAGTACTAGTGACCTACTACGGAATTGTCTAATTAAAATTCGAACTCAAAGAACAATTACCAAATAAACTGCTTACTCACAACATAACCTCACTGCATTAATTGGCATGTATATTTTGTCATTTGCAGCTGACTACTTTGTGATGTAGCAATATTGTATAAACGGGGATTTTATTTATGTGTGCATTATAATAGTATAATACACTTCATATGATAAGATTTTATAAGTATTTACCAATTTATAACGTATCTGTATAACTTTTTGCATATTACGAGGTAATATTATATTATTTCACAGATGGACAATAAATGCTTCCGCAAAATTGCAAAACGATGCCCTTTTGATAAGAGCATATGGGACTGATAACAGTCGTTATGCAATAATTAAATGGGATACACTACACAGTTCATGTAGTCTAATAATATACAGATGATCGTTTGTATTTCACATCACAATCACTCTTATCACACTTCACTAATTTGATAGGTTTTAATATTAAATTAGTATCATGGTAACTGCATGCCTGATAATAAACTTCAATAATTTATTGCCGCATGTTCATGCAATTCGCAATGAAAATTACCTACTTATAATATAACGTTTTGTCTTTGTCAGCAAATGCAATAAAATAAAACTGTAAAATAGGGCATCAGAAATGCAATTCAAATTAAGTACTGCTTGCTGATTACAAAATGATAACTAGTTGTATAGGAATAAATTACAATGATCCTCATGAAATTGGCACTGTTATACATTGCGTCACACGCTCATTGATGAGTTAGCGAAAATTAGTACTTAAGTTGACAATTAAGGTGAATGTTCATATTACTTCTGTAATTCGCTCTGAAAAAATAGTTGCAAAGATTAACGTATTATATTAAGCTCAAGCTTCCACTTCAATTCAATTGAACTAGTTATGTCTAAAAATCTAACTAACAAAGCTAAATTGTACAAAAGGTTAGTAATGAACATACATAGGTAATAATTAGGTGACACTATAGGATATATGAATGAAAATGTATATCCCATTTCCCAAGTAAATAGTTAGCTTCCCTTGCTCTGCAAGTCTTAAACCGTTACCAGGAATTCTTACCGCATATACAGCAAATAAGAAGTATGGTAAGTTGAAGAGGATATATCAAAAGGAATATTGTAGACTGCGGAATCCTTTTTAACATTTCCTGTGAACAGGGCAAATGCAACAGCAACGTACATAACGTTTTGAGCTTACGGCTTTGCCCTAGCACTAGCACAGACTTACTAAACCATAGTTCTACGTATTCGGCTAAGAAACTTTTATCTAAAGCTGAGGGTTGACCCAAAGTCTACAGGCTGACACATCACCATCACATAATATCCGACTATGGTAATACTTGATTCGTCATATGATTTTCCATGAGTAATATTTCAGCTCATATTGCAACATACTAGCATAGGCACCAGCATAGCAGTTTTAGATTTTGCATATGGGAAACACAAACAAGTGCAAATATTACCAATTGCTTTGTTTACTGTCAGAATTACCTATTTGCGCATAAGGCACGTAGCGATAAGATGAGCAATTTAAATATTGTATAGTATGTGTGTGCTGCTGTACATCTCTGTTCGATTCACTCATATTTACACTACACGTACCTCAAAAATAGTCAAATTAACATAACTATTACGGTTTACTAATGTAATTAATCTACACTAAAACCATTAATAAGCAAATATTTACGCATGCCATTTTCATTACCGTATTACTATCTTATTTGTTCATATTACATCATGTGGCACATGAAATATCTATGTTTTGTTTGTTTAAAGAAGTTTTAGAACAGTTGACAACTAACACATAGTAAATACAATAAATGCGTCTATCTTGTGTATACTTTGCACACGAGAACTAATTTGCAATCATTAGTTTCCGACTCAGTGCCAAAAGTATCAAAGGAAAACAGGAGATTTGACTTTATTGAAAAACGTAGTAAGAGTATTTTTCCTTTTGCTTAATGATTCAATTTTTTAAAGCTAAAAGTAAATTTGCGTTGGTGTTTTGTGCATATGCAGTTGCTAACCGACTCGAAGACACAACTTATTCTTATTTAGCATCTTATCCTTCAACGTCAACCTTGAATGATCTCTTCTTTAGTCTCTAACTTGACTCTGGACATAAAAACTAGCTATTACAAGTACCTTGATCTTGATATTCAAAGGAGTAGAGCATCTTAGACCAGGCAAAAATATTATCCTTGTAGAGCTACACCCTCCTCCTAAGTTCTGACACTTCAAGTTTGTACTTTGCACGTTCTTACATTACACTATGCACACTAACATAACGTCTATACATTATATATTGATAGCTTAATGAAAATGCTATTTGATTTACATGCAATTCTATTAGCTACTAAATACTAGTAGTACACGAACACTAACCATAGTTATACATATTATCTCTGTTGAGCTTACTGTTGAAAGTTACAAAGTTGCGAATACAATAATATCAGCTTAAGGCTGTCATGTCTCGGGCAAGACAACATCAGAAAATACTTATAGCATACAAGGCTAGAGCAATACTGATTATGAAAAGAAAAATTCCATATACAAATATTTTAAAGCCTTAGAAGAGCATACGACATTAGCAAAGCCAGACTTAAAGACTCCTATTCAAGATAAAGCTGACTCAATAGTGATTAATTGTCGATGCGCAATAGCTTTTTAATGCGAGCTTTTAATGGATACTTAAGTATTCAGTAGACTTATTGGTACTTATAAGGTATTAAGTAGAATAGACAAGCTTTGTCTACCATTTACAATATATAATATGTAATATAATACTGTAGTTAATACTGGCTTTTAAATTTCCATTATCATTTCGAAGGAAGTCGTTTCATATAGATAAGTGCATTGTGTTTAGTACTATATGCCTATGTTATACTAATTTACAAACTCATTTGTACTGTAC
Organism: Tomocerus mixtus; assembly: GCA_034694165.1. Taxonomy (NCBI): domain Eukaryota; kingdom Metazoa; phylum Arthropoda; class Collembola; order Entomobryomorpha; family Tomoceridae; genus Tomocerus; species Tomocerus mixtus. The sequence goes on along the minus strand of JAQFYC010003317.1, from coordinate 918 downwards.
TGCAGGCTGTAGCAGCTGAATTGATTTTTTATTTGAATTTTTCAACCTTGATGTTGGCACCCGTCAAGCGAATGCGAATAATGGATGTTTCAAAGAGTTCAGCGAGCGAGAGCGACAACTACTGTAAGATGACACCGTGCATTACAATATAGATAAGTGGTACACACATAGATACATAAAGTGTACCTACATACTTTGGTAATAAAAGTACATACAATACTTATACCTTTGTACCTTTACGTTTTATGTATTTACGTATGCATACAGAATATATTTTCAAAGTGCATAAATGATGCCCAACTGTTATAATTGCATTACGTAAAGGAATACACGTATGATTAGCTAAAAAGTAAGTCACGTCAACACGAAAGGAAGCCAAACCAGGCTGAAGTGGTTACTTTGCTGAAAATGCAATGATTAGATTAGGATTAGCTTAAGTTAGCATAATAAGTGGGATTCTAAAATAAAATATCAGTCAGATGTGATGAGCTTATCCTTGACTTTGCCTACGTAAGTGTTGAAATCGAGCGAGCTACAAGCTTTGAAATAAAATTAAACAGACGAAGGGAATTCGGAAACTGTGATGTGAGTGTGAGTGACTGTGTAAACTAAACCAGCTTGGCGTTGGCATGCTAAAAATTCCCTATGCACGAAATCTGAATTAGACTTCGAATTCTATTTACTTGTATTAGCAAACGTGGAGCTAACTTCAATGTTCAAGTTGCTATCAGCAGGAAAATGTTTTTGCTTTACTTACGTATGCTATTCTACAGACTAAAGTGCAAATGCCATTCCAAGACAAGCTAGCTAAATGGAAATGCAACCTAGTTTCTTCTTGTTCTGTTCTGATACTTTTTTTATTGGTAAGAAGCTTACTCTAACTCTAAGTATCTATATAACTTAGGTATAAATATATTA
>JAQFYC010003316.1:0-21207 GCA_034694165.1 Tomocerus mixtus | reverse complement strand
AGCTTTTTGCCCGAATCCATTTGCCCCCTTGAGGAACGGTCATCTGTCTCTCTAACTAAACGCAGGGCTTCAGCACGGACAAGTTCGGATGTATTTCTGGAACAATCGGATCCAGTGTACAACTGCTGGTTGTTTGCTGCCCAGTCGGATGGAGAATAACTAGAAATATACATAAATTCAGAGTTTTAAAAGCTTTTCATGCATATTTCCTGGAAAACTACATTAATTCTCATTTTTAAAAGCTATTCATGAATAGTTCCTGGAAAAATATAAATTCAGAGTTTTATAAAAGGTATCCATGAGCTTTTCATGGAAATAATTTAATTTTTGCATGATTTTCTCTATGTACCGTGTGTAAAGAGCAGTTCGGGACGCATGGGCTGCATTTACATTAAATCCGGTAACCAAATTGGGGAATTTCATTGGCTCTGTTGGACAACCATCTCCAGCGTAGCCGCTGTCGTACATGCAGTATTCTTTGGACATTCCTGAGTACACGGAAGTCTCTGGAGGCTTTTGAACAAGAGAATGACGCCATGGCAGAGTTCGTAACAAAGAAGTTACTCCGGGACGGGTACATCTATCTGTTTTGGAAATCCATCCTTCCCCGCGGCACTCATTTGTCCAAGCACAAGAATGTGTACGAGGTCCGTGGTCAATCTAAAAAGAATTCCGGGACAAAATATAAATATTCGTGAGAAAACCAACAGTAAAGCAAAAAATTCATCAAAACTATAAAATATAATAATTGTGATATTCTCTGCAAGATATTGATAATTCTAACCTTGTTGACATCACTGTACGGAAGATTACAAGAGTTTATACAATACATTCTAGGACTTTCACCAAACTTTCCTCAATAATTCACTCTTTCTTCCTTCTTTCTCGAACAAAATTCTAGTAAATTACCGCTGAAGAAATAGTCGCAACAACAAAAACAATTCCGACTCCGACACTACACCACCAATGAAAGATTAAGCAAATTGTTTGGTCCCTTCAGTTTTCAGTATCACTGGCACCCCGGAACATATTATTGTTTCGGGAAACCCCATCAAAGACTAAGCTATGAAAACTATAGCAACTTACTATCCTTCACAAAAATTCATTGATATTCGACACTTTCTAATAATCTCAGTCACAATCGCATTATGTCCACAATGAGACGATTTACTTATGTGCCAAAAAATATTATTGGAAGTTAACCTATATAACCTCTATTAACCTATATAAAGGTTTTATAGGCAGAAGATTTTTATTAACCTAAAATACTCGTAAAAATATAATTATCTAATTCTTTTTATGGCCACCGTATTTTAGGGATGAAACCCCTTTAGTTTCGTACCTGCAAATCGGGACACTTTATACTTACCTGTAATTGACCATCAATATTATTTTTGCAACCTTGACCAAAAAATTCGCAAAGAACGCAAAAGCAAAAGTACGGCTTTTTCCTAAAGAAACAAAATCTGGTAGCCTTAAATAGATAGTAAATCCTCAAGGTATTTACTGTATAACTTTGCAATAGTATTACTTAAAAATGAGTGTGACAGTGATTGACTATAGTATAATTTTCAGTATACAAATCTGCATAGGTTTTTGCTTACATATTCTTTTGGTTACTTATATCATATCATGAATCAAGACTATTTAGTCAATTTATTGATCTAGTCAGGATCTAACAAACACGTTGCTTCAAAGAATTGGGTCACATATATCTTGTTTGTAATTCTCAGCAAGGAATTCATTGATATCGTCTGGATACCTTAATTTTTCTGGACTTCATCCACGGAATACTAATACTAGGTATATAATACATGTGCAAATTATTCCCTTAATATTATTTCTAAAAAATAATGCATGGTGCAGTGTTTTAGTATAAGAACTTTTTACATAGGTGTGTTTATATAATGGATGAAGATGCTTAAATAAATAGGCAACAAACCCCACATTTACGATTTTAACGTTTTTACTTAATTTCCCATTTATTACATATCATTCGACATTTTCATTTTTGTCAGAGAACAACCTTTAATATGGATAGACGGACAACCTCACATTATACTCCTTACTCAACTATTTATCATTCCACTCTTCTTTAATAATTATTATATTATGCATGTGTAAGCTTCAATGTACAATTTCTTCTTCATTAACATTACATATTGGATCTAAAGCTACAACGATTGCTCTAAAGTGATCTCTGATCTGGTAAATTGGAATATGCTAACTATTCTAGCTTCATAGCTTTAAATCTTCTGTTTAATTAAACATTTAAATCATACTACACATAGTATTTTATGCAAATATTAGTTTTGTATTGGAAAAAGTAATGCAGATTTACATTACATTACATACGGATTAAACCAACCTGGAAATTGTTCTTTTAATTTGATCCATGCATAAGACAGTGTTGGATTAATGCGACCTGAATTTTTCCAATACAAGCCCTAATCCACATTTTTATAGGTTTTAGGTGTAAGCATACAGTCATTAAACTTTTAACAGTATTGTAGTACAATAATTAGTATGTCCATAATACAATTAGTCAATTATCATGCTCTACATATTTAACTTACTGTTTTGCTTTAATATACTGCTATAGGTTTCTTTATAAAATCGCTACACATACAAACAGCTACTTATAATACATACATAGTATTTATAACAAACATAACGATATCTTTCTCTGTGCTTTTACTGTAGCTGACTTGACCTCGAGAGGTCATACATATTTTGTTCAAGACAAGATGCATTTCAATTCAATCTATCATTCAATAAACTCGATTGTTATTTTCAGTATAGTAGAAGTTATTTATGTACATAAAAGTATAATAGTTAACTATAAAGTAAATAATAATCCATAATTAGTCAATACAATTAAAGGTAAATTATATATCTAATGACAATCAATTAAAAGCTGATCACAAAGGAAGTGCCACTCTCAATTATGTAGTCTTGAGCCTGATAAGGTAAAATACCAGAGCGTAAATGTAAGTAGTAATTATATCAATTAATAAACATTTAATTTATCATACAACAGCAGGTATGTTAAAATCAGTCATTTTAGTTGCCAAAGCTGAGGATCAGCGGTTAACTCATTTCCAGTACGTTAAAATTTACTTTAGTCAACTTTAATTATTAATAATAAGTTATTTAGCAGTATAGCAGGTAATAATTTTTGAGGTATAAGATTTTCTTCGATGGTATCTTTATACAAAATTAACTATTAGTACAGAGTACAGAATAATAACTAAAAGTAATATCTATAGTTAAAATTCTTGTAGCAATTTAATTTTTTAAATAAAACATAAATAAGCTTGATTACTATAACTTACATTTAATTGTGCTTCATTTTTTCGATTTTAAGATTAAAATCTATTCACTATGTTTCTACTAGTATTTCTAACTTATCAATAAGCAACAATTATGATACTAAATGTTTTCTATTTCTATACATTCTACTATTTGTAATTTTTCTTGTAATCCGATACCCCATTAGGGCTTCCTGCACATTATCATGCAAGAATTACATTTTTCGAAGTCCGATTACGGCTACTAGACTAAACTACATTAAATTGGTAATATGGACCATCTAAAACCTTGTAACACTAATAACACATCAGTTAAGTGTTACGTTCGTGTAAATTCTATAAATTCTATCTTTAAAATACAAAAAGGTACTTTGATTTCATATTTATTGGAATAGTTATTATTGTGTTTGTTTCCTAATTTTGTTCTCAACCTTCACTCTTTTCAATTCTATAACTATAACATAAACTGTGCAGCATTACTAGTATTGCCGACAATAATATGTATTATAGATTTTCTAACTAAATTACATACATTTAGTATATTTTTTAGTAAATAATAACGTAATATACACATTTTCAATCCTTTCTAGTACAATTACATAAGGATTACTATTATGACTAAGATTTTACATTTGCTGCTAATATTTTAAAATGCACTTTGAAATGCTAAATACATTTACATAATAATGCTTTGCATTTATCCACATTACAACTACAATACAAGTACGGTATTCTCGAATTATGAATATGAATGAGCAGCTAGCTATATTTTATGTCATGTCATGTCATCTCATTAGATATACAAATTATGGAGTTTTATATTATACCGTGCTCTCTGTCTGACCCCTGACGAAATATGCTATCTATAGATACAATAATTTACTTTTCTAAATGTGCTTCTTTTGGGCATTGATTTCATTTTGATTTATGTTTGTTTTGATTGGTAGAAGTTAGTACACCATGTTTATTTCCTTTGAGCTTCTGTTGTCTGTAAACAAGATCTGATTCAGAAATTCAGATACAGCATCCATTTTCTTGCACTTCTCACTTGTTTTAGTAGATCAATGCTTTAACATATACCTTGACATATACTATAGATCTTTATTACACTATAGAACAATTAAAATAGACTTAATTCATTTCTTAAAAAATAAATCCAATTAACACACAAATATATTTTTTGGACAGAAATGTATTTTAAATCAGAATTTGCTTAAACTCGTAAATCTTGTGACGAATGCATGAGCCGAAATTGAAGATTGTCTATAAGTTACCAGAAATATCAGAGATTGCTACTTAATTGGTTAAATAGTTTAGCTAGCTTCAGGAATTTTTACAATTCTAAATTCTTTAAACTACAGAACTTTTACTAAGAATAAAAAATAGTTAGTTTAATTAACACATTTTTCTAGAGCCCTATTTTTAGTAGATTATTTTAATGTCTAATGTAAATGCATTTACAAATCATCAAGATGAGATGATCTCACAATCTGCATTATTACATTATAAAAAAAAACATTTTTTAAATTCTTATAACTACTTGGCATTGGTCTCAATACAATTTAGCCAAAGGATAATTTACAATTGCTCTTAATTAACAGTGTGGTTGTAATATAAATAAAAGTAATGTTTTGCTATATTGTGTTTTCTATTTAAGCAGAGACATTCGGAAGGATGTTGATGTTATAAAGTTGATTCATAGCGACTACGCATCGCATACAGTCAGCTATATTAATATTTTCGTCTGCTTACATAAATATATTTTCTACAGGACAAGGACATGGGGAATACACAGGAAATAAACGTTATTCACTCAATAACTGCTAATAAAAATGCGTTGTTACTATTTAGTTAACTTCTGCTGCTCTGTGTATTGTACAGATATAATAGTTTGATGTTTATAATTGTATTGAAGTTCAGAAGCACAATATTAATAATGTTTGATATATGGTATACTATAGGTATATATAATATGCATGGTATTAGTTCGCTATTCAATGCTAGTTGTATTTAGGTTATTAACAAAACTGTCATGTAAGTAACATCGTTGTGTCGTTGTTGTATTGTAATTGTAAGTAGTAAATAATACTATTTCATATTGCCATTTTTCATTTCACATTAATTTAGCTGCACTCGTCTGTGTTTTGTTCTGTAGAATAAAAGCCGATGCATTTTTGCAAGTGTCTCACTTCAGTTCAGTTAAATAGCTTTGCTTGGCTTGCTTGGCAGTTCATAAAACTCGTTTCAGTACATTTAGGTATCCTCTCAAATCTACAAATGCTTTCAATTTCAACGTTCACTGTAATGTTCAAGGATTAAGAACCTCCACATAATTTGCTGGGAACAATCCGTACGTTCCTCTAGGTCCGGCACCTTCCCACCATCCTTCGTCGATCGTCTCGATGTTTGTAATTATTTCGCCCGGATCGAATGTAATTTCTGACTCGTCAGCTAGAATATGAAAAATTAAAATTCGATTAGTAATTTATCTTAAGGAGAAAATGGATAAAATAAAATTATATAGTGTATAACGAATCTTGGGATATCGTGCTAAAGTCTTTCAAACTTTCATATCTCTATTAACATGAATACACTGTTGAAATAGTCAATAAGCTTGTAAACATTTTTTTTCCTATAACCTCTAAATGCTCTAAATTCGTTTCAAATAAGGAAATTGCCGTAATTCGTTCATTTACGGAAATATCCATAATTCGTTTCACATAAGAAAATTTCTGTAGTTCTTGCCATATATAGAGCAAAATGCATGTGATTCGTTTTATTTAGAAATTCCTGTAACTCTTTTCATATAGTAGTTAGGGAAATTCCTGTAATTTTTTCCCATTTGGAAATTCCTACATAAAATAATTCCTAGACAGAATGTGCAATACTTTTAAAATGTAAATTGTGGACTAACCTGCTTGATAATCATACAAAGCCCTAGCACAGAGCCCCATTTCAGGGGTTATCTCAATGGTCATTGACGGAGTGATTCTTCCATCATCAGGAATATGAGATGCTGTTGAACTGAAATGTTCTGCTGATTGCACGGTATTGTCTTCGAATTGTTCTTCCACGACTAATGGTGGTGGAATATATCCATTGTATCCCCCATTAGTAGGAACTGGACTGCTCGTCAGTGGGGGTGGCTGCGGTTGCGGTGTCACCTGCTGGACTGGAGGAGGTGAGTAGCTTTTGTTAACAATAAGAGAAGGCTGCGGCGAAGGCGTCTTATTTACAACTGGAATGCTTTGTTCCACAACTCGGTTTTGATTTTGATTATTGATTGGCACAAATTTGACATCACTTTTTATATTTTCCACTTTAGGAGGAGGAGGTTGCTGTTGTTGTTGTTGCTGCTGCTGCTGCTGTTGGTGAGGAGGTTTCGGAGGCGATTCCACTTTCTGGCTCATGGCATTTTTAATTTCCTGCGCTGGATTTTTCCGTACGACTGTATTCATTGTATTTGACGCTCCTCCAGACTCGAATAATTGTTTTCGTTTAAGTACACTGAGACTTTCTTGTTCTTTGCCATTATCCCCATTAGAGAGTCCGTTGGCAGTGTAATTTATTGGTGGCTGGGGAGGTGCCCCATTGTCAAAACTTTTTATTCGTTGTCTCACTAAATCTCCAGCATTTCCAGCAGAGTTCTTCCTGGGAGTGGAAGCCTTTACTGCAGCTACAGATGCAGAGTTGTTAGTAATGGAATTTATTCCATTCCCGTTTTGTTTCATCGTTGCTGGAGGTTGGGGAGATACTGAGGAAGATGATGTCGCAGATGCACTTTCCCTTTCGTGCTCGTTAAAATAATCTTGACTTTCCCTCCGGAGCAATTTGACTTCGTTTTGTGAAAATTTTCGGTATTTATTTTGTTCGTCCTTTTTACGGCGCTCTTCCTCTTGCTCTTCCTTCTTCCAGAATTCGTCTTTAGCCGAGGAATTTATTTCTTCTAATGGATTAACCCTTTTGTAGCACGTTCCCTAAATAAAAATTATCAATTATTATTCATTTTCCCTGGAATGCCATCTTTATATCCCCAAGTCCCCAACTCTTTTTTAACTCAAGTATCATTTCCCCCCGCCTTATTTACTCCTCAATTTTCATGCCTGGGCTGGGCTATTTTTCTTCCAGGAATCTTTTCCTCCTCATTAACATTTTATGTTTATAAACTTACTTAATTTACTTAATTAACAAAATTGCACTCACCACAGGTCCTATTTGACCCTCTGCTTCAATATTGGAAGACATTTTTACACCTTCTCCAGCAATTGCTTTCGCCACAGTGGCTAAAATCAAATCTGGCTCGACATCCTCGTCTGTTCTTGCATTCATTGTAACATGAACCCCTTTGAAAAAGTTTCTAATCGTTCCCAAGTGGTTGGCGCACATCCCTTTTCGTGACAGAGGAGCTCCTTCCCCTTGCTAGAACAAAAATTACCATTTTCACTGTTAATTGTCATATCCTTAAGCTTTCATATTTTTCATAAAGTGTGTACAAAAAACTTAAAAACGTTCATTATAAATGTATCTAGAGTAATTCTTATAGTACCCAATTTATCAGGACGACTTTCTCAATGTTTTTCTCCTTAACTTTAACTTTGCACAAGGCATACATTATTTTCCCACTGTTAAAATCTTCATTCAGCTCATCTAAACCTCCATCTATATAATTCGTATGCCAAAATAAAATCCGGTAAGTACTACAGTACAGATAGTTATTCCATGATAATAAAATTAAAATTACGCATTCACTTACCTCCTTTTGAAACAAGATTTAAATCAAAAGATTGTCCGTCATATCCAAATAGCGCCCTGTTAACATAGATAATCATATTTAAGCTACATTTTAACCACTTATGCGTTAAATCATATTATTTCCAGTACAAACATTAAAACGCTAGCTTACCAATCTATCGGATTTTTTTCATCCAAAACTTCTTTCCAAGCCGCTACTAAAGAGTCTTTATATCTATCCAAATTGAGCGTCATGTTCGCAGAGTGTAAATTTCAGGAAATTTCTGAAAAATAGCAAAAAAATTAGACCTTTTTAACTGTATTCTGATTTACGAAACATAATAGTCGGTTTCTAACGTTTCCCCAAAAATTTCCATTTAAAGAATTTTGCATTAATTCAGATAATTATAATTAACTTGCAATTTCCTAGCTCTATTTGGCATCCCAAAGGATGTAAATAACTGAATTACATCCAGAGATATGCAATGTAGTGCAAAGTGTATGATAACGATAACTCAGCTTAAAGTGCCAAAGGCAGAATGTTCATCGTCAGAAAAGCAGAAACTGCACTTGACTTGAACTGATGTCTGAAGTTAGTCAACAAAGATGCTGATGTTATAATACAAAAGAAAGAAAGCAGACAAAAATAAATGCAAATTCTGTATCTGAAACCAATATAACTGCAGATTCCTCAAAATTATAATCCTCCTGAGAAAATACATTGACACTGACTACATGGTAAATAAAATCACGCATTTGTACATCTGAACTTGTGAACAGTTGCATTGCAGCTCAGGCCTTACCAGGCCAGGCCAGGGATTCTTTTCCACGTCACAACAATGCCTTACCAGAGTGGAATCAACAATCATAATATAAAACTTATATGAATCAGCGAAGCATAACCCTAACCAAGAGAACAATCGAAATACAATGCAAAACACGGACAGAAGGATTCTACTCTTGTCTTCTCTGGTTGGTCTCTGTATTCTTTTGAAATCCAAGTTTTTCTCAATTCTCAAGTGGGAAAGTTTTCAATGCACTTTGCAATTCATTTTTCCTAATCCAACCCAAACCATGATCTCCCAAATGTCCTAATCCTTCTAGAAACATTAAACTTTAACTAATCCAAATCCAACCTCTAGAATATGGTAGCTCTGTACACTCTGTATTGTACTGTAGGATACAGATATAATACATTTGCACGGAAATCACATCCGTGAAGGAAGTTAAATGACTTTTCAAATGCAGTTTGCAAAAATATCCCATTCAACACAACCAAGTGCTAAAAACTACACTGTGTAGGTTGTAAAAGGGGAAAACGTGACACTACTGCACTGCTACTCTTATTTTAGGTTAGATTACCAACCACCTTTATTATGCATTATTTTATTGACGAAAATCTGCATACATTTAGAAGAACTTATAGAAGTATGAAAATTTGCTACAAATGGATATTAAATTAAAGGTTGAATTTTACTGTTGTTTCTACAAGATTAATTTAGGGAGTACTTTTAATCATGATTATCATTACCAAAAAACAGTACTAAGTAAGTAGGTATTCTATGTTCTAATCTAATATTCGCACAATCCGTGAAAAAGCGTTGGTAAATTGGCAAATAGCCTAAATACAGATATTGCTTGCTATATAACTTTTTGCTATTTTGCAAAGATATGCTACGAGTCAAACCACATCGAACAAAAAACTTCCTTGCGTGTGCTATATCAGAAAAATTCACTAGTTGCATATTATTCCTTCGAATTCTTGAAGAAACAATTACCTTATAAGTCTGCCGAAGTTATCTAGGTGATAAAAATTCACCTAGGGAGGGTATTTGCACTAAACCACTAAGATTTGCCAAAAAATAACTCCTAAAGCTTATGATTAGTAACATCTTGATCAATCTGATTGGAATTACATTTTAATAGTGTGTTCCTATACCTAGTATAGTCTCAATTAAGTCTTACATCAACAAATGTATGGCATTTGTAATAAAATGTAGATTTCAATAAGGAATTCCAATAAAATATAGAAAATTGGGTAATCAACGGAATATTCTGTAATAAAATGATATTACCTGTAATTCTGTAATATAAAATCTCAAAAAAGTACTAAAAGCTCAATTTTCCTTCTACATAATCACTAATAATATTATTATGTATAGATAATAGTGCTTATTGTAAGAACATCTTCATTTCCGAATCGAAGAGAAAAACTATGTTGTGTCTCTTGTGCCGTGTACACCTTTATATTATGTAGATTTGAGATTGTCGTGTCTTCGCCTTCACTGTATTCTGTTATTTCAGTTCTAAATGTAGTATTACTTATAATATAGTAATGCATTTACAATTTACATTTTATATTCTCATTCTCATTCTATTATATTCTATATTCTGTCATAACGGTATTTTTATTGTTGTCTCAACCGTAAATAACAACGATGAACTACACATAAGAGCTTCGTATAAAATATAAGAGCAGACGAAACCAAAGCTAAAGCTAGTACAGATACTATAACGTGTAAGTAAACCAACCATGTGAGAATGAGAATTCTTCCTTTAGTTGATTGCTTTGATTGTTAGTTATAATATTACTATACTTTGCCATTTACTACTATGAAATGAACGATATTGTTAGTATTAAAGTAAGTAATAGTTTTCCTATTACTTATTGTTAGTAAGCAATACCAATACAAGTAAATATACAGGTAAAACAAACAGAAAAACTACCTACAGACAAGCTAAAGTCATTTCTAAAGGAAATTTACACTAAGATTATATTAATAAGCACATAGCTGTTAGCAATATAATTCTGTAGGCAGAAAAGGTAAAGTTATAAATACAAATGCGGTTGCAGGTACTTCCATTGTACTTTCTTTGCATTGAATATTCCTCTAGAATTTATTTTCCTGTCGGTTTATTACATGTAATGTATACTCTTTGAAACACAATGCCGTATAAACCGAAATACTATCCCGGTAATTCTCCCCCTATACTGTAAACCTAATTTTAATTTTCCATTTTGGGGGAAATAGAAATGACCAGGGAATTACATTTTCAGTGATATATTTTCAGTAATGAGAAATCGAGGAATGAACTAATCACAGTGGCTTAAATGGCATGGTGCCTTGCCAATTTCTAAGCACCTTAGAATTAATAATATGATAATGAATTAATTTATTGCCAAAAAAGGGAAATTTCTTACTGTGACATTAAATACTTTAAAATTATAATGATTCGGACACAATACACGATATTCACTGTATGGGATTAATATATTTAACTACTTAAAATAGATTACAATTAAAAATTAAAAGACGTTACATCCAAAAAATGATCTACAACGCTATTCATTTTCCCCATATGGGGAATTGAGAACTCCTGGGAAACTAAATCAGTTTATACGGTATTTAAGAAGACGCTAGCTAAACTTCTAGTTTAACTTTGAGCTAGCTAACGAATTTATTTCAGGAAATAAAAATGGCCAATTCATAGAGATTTATGCTTACAACTGTGCGATCTTATCTATTTATTGTATATGCATCAGCTCATCATATTCATATAGCATATTGCCGCTATATGTACCTAATAGGGATAAAACAAAGATAAAATTCTGTCTAACTGCATGTAGGTACCTGTGTAATGTTAGTAAATGTATGAACATACACATAAAATGCACTGCAATGACTCTTCATTAAAATATCCCACTTTTATGAGATCACTTTTGATAATAAATATAATATGCATACATTGTGTTTACCATTTACAGTAAACGAGTAAACTATAACTGCTACCTTTATGTATATTTACCTTATAAGAATAACATACTTAGACAACGATAATTGTGAAACCGCCTTCTTCTGCTGTCTACATACATTCTAAAACAAAACACCGTAAAAGACTGCTAACCATTTTACACTTTTGCACATCACATATTTATATACCACATGCCTACGTTATTAGCTTTGATTTCCGTTAACAAGACATTTATGAATGAAATAATAATTAGCGTGACTCCTTCAGCCGTTCACACCACTACTGTATGTGTGAAATATGGATTCTTAAAAAATTCAATAATTAATCTGTGAATTTCGATTTAATTATCCGCTCTGCTATTGAAAGAACATAAATCACTTAACTTTATAATCCAATAATCCTTGCCATCCTGTCTTTTGACATTTATATTGCTTTTACACATATTTTATAATTAGTTCAAGCTAATTGGAAACTAATGCTCCTTCTCTATTTATAACTGAATATGTAAATTGTTTCCTTACATCTATCGACATTACTAATCTCAATCGTACGGTAGAAATTAATATGCAAAAATAATAACTTGCATACATATTACAACGTATATATATATATGTATTTACACGCATTTTGTATGGTAATTAAATTGTGTATGTAGTTTGTGTCTAGACTAGACTGCACTGTACAGTATACGATGACATACCTATTTGTTAACACTACAAAACAATTACACACCTTAATTTACTTTTAATAAATACCAATACATACTGTACCTCCATATCCTTCCTCTACTGGATACACATATAAAATTACAATTGCAACTACATATTGTACATACAAACACATGGGATACAAAAATACGAACATAATCTACATTCAGGTCATTCTATTCAAATGCAATGCAAACAAGTCCCATTTTATTAGACACAAGCAAGAAAATTTAAAAAATCAATAGAAATCCAACTTCGAAGTGACAAATCATAAAGATTCATTTAGCACTCACTGTACTAAATACAAAACAAATTCACTTTACTAATTGTGTCTTTAGTTTGTAGTAGTTAGTATAATACAAGTGCATACAAATACTACTACAATACAAGTACAGCTTACTTTTGTATTGAGATAAAAATTAAATTTTACATTCTATATTATAATATGGGCACTTAAACAAATTACGAGCTTATTCTCTTAAGGAAATTGTGTATAATACACGTGTATTATTGTATATGAAGCAAATATCTTACTTATGTACGCAAATGTAATACTTAATACTTAGAGTTAAACAAGAGATATCTTATTTAGTAGTAGTAGTACCTAACTAAGAACTAAAGTAATAATAAGCAAAGTAGGCAAAATAAAATAGAAACGGATGATGAGCGTGTGAAGATTTTCTTTTTCTCTCTTGATAATAAATTATCTTGTAGTATTTCTAATGACTAGAGTCAGAGTCAAGTAAAGTCAACTCATACTCACACTCACATCACATCACGTCACTTCACGTCAAGGCAAAGCTAAGCAAAACAACCCAAGAGAAAACAACTTTAAATTTCACTTACGTTTGCTTAGCTCTTTAACTCTTTAACTCTACTTAACTCACGTCACATCAGCCTAAGCGTCAATTCAATACTGCGATTTGCAACGAGTGCACTAAAATGCAAAATGCAATGTTAATGTAACAAAACCAAGTCAAATTCAGTTCACAACTCTATTCCTTGCTACATACAAGAGTCTTTAACACTTTAACTAACTTGTTTTGCAGCACTTATGACTTACGGACAAAAAATAACTAAAAGCAATCTTCTTGGATGCAGAATGCACATAAAATACTAATACACTTGTTAATAATATACATTACTAATTTATGTTTCCTTTGCTTTTGCTTTTGCTTGTGTTAACAACTAGTACATTAGTAATTCCTTAGACAAATATTTAGTTTAAACTTTAAATGTTAAAGTCTAAACTCAAAACAAAACACATACCCACATATGACTCACAGCAATTTGTGTCGTGCTCGTGACTAACTTTCTTAAGAGATATCTTAATCTTCCCTTTTTAAGAAGAACAAACAAGAGTGAATGTAATTTGAGTACAATTATACACTCCTATTGTATTCAAATTAATATAATGTCAAATGAGCTTGCTATATTATGGTTATACTGTTTGGTTTAGTTTTTACCTATACAGAATACAGAATATAACAATGTAAAAATTCAAGTTAAGCTGCACTTGCACATTTAATTATGAATTAACTCTCTTCTTTTTAATTCTTTAGAATTCTGTCCCTACATATGTTATGTGACACTTTTTATAATTACTACTACTTACTGCAAGCAACCAAACATGATATGATATGATATGCAGGTAGTAGTACCTTTATTTGCTCACTGTTTTAGTAAACATTTGGTAAATAAAGTGCAATAGAAAAATAATCAAGTTAGGTAGTTGTGCCTTTGTACCAAGAACTTAATCTTGAATCTACATTTCTTTTTATGTGTATATGGTTCCGAGATATGAGAAGACAAGTGGCTTTTACCTGTTTTGTTTGTATGCACAAAGTACAAGGAATCTTGTATTCTGAGAGTATTCAGTAAAGAAAAATTGTTTTCAGGAGACAAGAGAAGCCGAAAAGCCAGTAGGTTTTGTATTTGTGTATAAAGTGACAGTTTTTCTTTGCCAGGTTCTTACTTACAGAATATTTCTGCTTGTATTTACGTATGTAATAAAATAAAAAGCAGATAAGAATTTATTTCTTGTAGGATTGCTTACTCAGAACTTAGAACCTTAGATTAAAGTGTCATACATACTACAGTGCTAACTGTATACGTATATACCATGTAGTAAAATAAGAATTTTGTATGACTTACTGCAGTGTAGCAGTTTCTTTCAAGTTATCGTCACCAACAATATAATAACAATAATAATACACACCGCACCATATCACCTCACTATAATAAAGTGTAATGTTATGCTCATGATGATACTTACTACATACACAACTACATAAGAACTCGTACTTCTGTATGTCTGCGCACTACTTTGCTATTTTTATTTACTATGTGACTATGTGACTGAACTAGAGAAATATTCTAAGAAATATTAGGTACTACATATGTACGATACGATATGATTCACAAAACTTTTCTTTACTTACCTATATAGTATCTGATAGCGATTACATTTATTTTATTGGATTTCGTGGTTAGGTATTTGTTTCTATGTAGTTTGTAGTAAGAGATCCGATTTTATTTAATGCAGCACTATAGAGAACTAGAACACACACACCAACCACCACCACAGAAAAACGTAAATTGTAAATTGCAATGTAAGGATGTGTAAATTGCAAATACTTATTGCAAAAACGGGAGCAATATCAATATCAATATCTAAACCACATTCCTAAGATAATATAATTGTCAAATTGAATTGTGTCGGCATTCGTTCATTCGTCCTTTCCCAATGAGTGACACTCTGTAATTCTGTATCCAACTAACTACAGATAGCTCAGCTATGTGAATGTGACTGACAGAAAGAAGAGTCTACTTCAACTATTTTGTCAAAGACAAAGTTATTTTATTTCCTGTTGTCTGTTAACTTCACTCACTTCAATTCACTACAAAACAGAAACAGACACTATCACTACCAACATACAGATACTACATGCAATATTATAAGTAAATGTTGGTTACTAAAGCTTTTATGTTTATATCAATCTATTATGTATGTATAGTATGTTGTGTAGGAGGGATATATTTGTAATAACGTATAAATATATGTAGTACAAATATATAAGGGATTTTCTATACAGGAAATTGGTTGAAATCCTTTAATATGTATAATACCACGCAAAGCTAAAGGAAAGAAGAGCACTTGCTTCTAGCTTGGAGCTTCCCTTATGTACTAATATTATTTGTACATAGCTTAAGGCTTATAACGCTGAACTACATGCACATTATACAGTTCCTCTACACTTATCTGTATATTTGTTACAACACTTGGCCTGGCCTGGGTTTAGGTACTTTAAAGGATTACTTACTTACAGTATGGATGTATGTATGTATATTTGTAGGAGAATATGTTTTATATAGAGATGTTATATGTATGTATGTATAAAATGTAATGTAAGGTTGATCCCGGCTTGTGCCTTGCTCTGAAGCTTCAGTTCAGATGAATTCTACGTTTAAAGTCTACACATGCAATATAACAACAGTGGAAGGTTATAGAAAATTCTGTGACGAGACTCAACTCAACTCAACTCTTTTATCTGGGAGGGGTGTTCTGTATTCTGTATGTTATGTGCATACGTAAAGTAAGTGTTATGATGGTGACTGTTGATGTTTCTACTTCTATCTAAAAGGCAAAATGCAATATCGTCCCTTTAATTATCGAAATGACCAAAATCAGACAAGATTCTCTAAAAATTCTACAAAAGATTTACAATACTTTACGTAATTTAGGCAAATGAAGCAATAAATAGTTAACAATTGTGACTCACGACTACTGTCAAATGTTATGCTAGTCATTTTAATATCAAATCTTGTATTGACTACATAAAACAATTTGTGTTTGTCATTCTTACTTCCATAATAGATCATGTATTAATTTTGGCTAAGTATCACATAAAATCCTGTGTTTACCATTTTGGATTCCATATAAAATCCTGTGTTGTCATTTTAATTTCCATATAAAATCCTGTGTTGTCATTTTAATTTCCATATAAAATCCCGTGTTAATCATTTTCACCTTCATTGCCCACATGCAAGTTACTGTTGTCCATTTTGACTTCCATTGTTCATATACAGTTTAGTATTGACCATATTTACTTCCAAATACAATCCAGTGTTGACTAGTTTGATTTTTATTAGGAACGATATGTAGGTTTACCATGATACCTTACTTTAACTTACCTTAGTTTACTACCAACAGTAGTACCTACCCAAATGTATGTAATGTGCCTTACTTTTTGTGTAACTGAAGTATATATATTGTATATGTAGGTAAGTAAGCATTTCTACGAAATGTGTATCTATGTGCTACCTACATACCTCAATGTAATAAAGTTTTATACAGTTTTTCTGCCTTTTCTGTTTTGCTGTTGTTAGTTAGATAGAGTTAGGTTAAGGTAGGTGTACTGTACAAGGTAGTTGTGTTTGTATGTTTGTATTTAGCATTTAAGTACCTAAGTATGTGAGTAAGAGGAAAGGCAGGTGGCCTGGTCTGTAGTGTTGTAGAATTTGATTGCTTATGCATAAATTGTAGCTTATTTGTTGGTTTAATTCGTTCTCGTTGCTCTCTTTCCCTCATTCATTTCTTATAGGCTTGTGTTACATGCAAAAGCACTAATTAAAATGTATGTACACATGTACCAGTTGATAAACTTTGTCAATGAACTCAGAAATCTCAATCTCTGCTAATGATTTATTTACTTATAAATCAAAACACAGACATACATAATACATTGCTTACTTACGTGTATCTGTACTACATAGACTAGATATGTAGGTATGTGTGTTTCTTTCATTTAATTCCCATTTGCATGCAAACAGGAAAGGAAAAGATTGTTTTGTAATGCAAATTAATACCAGACAAAGATCTTTGCACATAAATAAGAGAGTAGCTAACTAATACATACATTTATGCCAAAATCCTTATAAAATGACATTTTTGAAAAATGGGATTTTAATTTCGGTCCATTATATTCTCATTTGTTAATGAATCGTTTACAATCTATGCTATCTCTGAATTGGTAGATAAGTTATCGTCTGAAGTTCTTCCTAAAGTGAATATTGGTAAAAGAATTCACTTTGAATACATGTCGTAGGTACAACGAACCTCTGTCCTTTCTGTTTTGCTGTAAAAATTATAAAAAACTTGAAAAATTCAACTACTTAACGAATTTAAATAAAAAGTAGCGAATTTTAAAATGTAAAGCTTGGTCAGTTTTTAATGAGCAACAAGAATGGGTAAAAAGAAGGTATCTTCCTACAACATAAGCACTTATGAAGCATATTTGGATGCTATTGCTATTATATTGCAAACTGCAAACTAAGGTAAACTCGAGTAATACATATATCATACTTTCGAACAAAACATAATAAATTATTATGTATCTTTACCGTATAAGTAGCTCAAATTGTTTTTTATGGTCTTGCTAAAAGTTTATTTGTCTTGTGGTGCCGTAAAATGAGTATTGCTTTGATAACAAGTTTGTTTATTGTAAAACGATGCCGGATGACGTTTGTTCTCTTTTCGGTTCTCCTCTATTGTGGTTGTGGTTCTTGTGTGGGTTTTGATGATAGTATTATTACTTATACTAATATCCGATAATTTCTTGCTGAGTAGGATGCATTATTCATCTAGGTATTCATTTTAAACTGTAAGTGAACATATTAGTTAAGTTTAGATTTGAAATCTATTTATTCTACGGGATGTTTATGCTACCATTAGAATTGATTTAATTTATCATGATCATGACTAGGTAGTAGGTACTGTATCTACGATTGTGTTTAAAGATGATAACAACCTTGTTTATTTAGTGAGCTAAACTATATGATAGTTTTGTGTATAAATTCTTGTATTATTTATTTACTCAGTGTAATGTGGGTAATACTAAACAGAACCTTATCAGGATATTGATGCTTTGCCAATGGTATCTGCATGTCAAATTTTACTAGGATGCAATGATATAATAATGAGTATTACATATTACATTACAATAAAGGTATAGGAAGTCCCTGTTGAAAGTTACATAGCTTTTACGTAAATTGTATAAAATTTAATTTCCTTTCGAACACGCCTAATGATGTCATGCTTCATGCTAAATAAGTAGTAATCATTACATTACATGGCAGGAAGGCACCCATCTGTAGTAAAATGAGTAATGATGATACATCATGACTTCTGAAAATTAATACTGATATCCGGAATTCGCTCTAAATAATTCCTAGACATTAGTAGAGCAAACATGCACCAATGTGGTAATTCCTAGTATGCCTTTCCCATGTGCCTTTCCCTTTAATAATACATAATTTACAGGTAAATACTACTAATTAATGCATTAATTAGTCAATTTTCAGTAATTCATTCCCATTGTCATTCTGCGTTGCATAGTATGGGATAAATTATATAGAAGCATATCTATATAATTCGTAACGCACAAAATTTATCAAAAATACTAATACTTCTACGAAAGTAAACGAATTAACACATGGTCAGTGGCAGCGATTGAATACAATCTAGCAATCGAATTACCCTCAGTGAACTTTATCCATCTATTTTATTTACATAGGAATAAATTATTGTTGAATAGCTAAAAACATCCTTTGGTTGTAGGTTATGGAATTAATTTATTTTACCAAAATAGTAAATCTATTTTGGTTTTACAATTTTGCTACAGGATATCATTTTGAAAAATGTAATAAATAATAAAAAATTCGGAATAATTGGAATGGAATTATCGATCGCGAGGAGGAAAATGATTTTCATGATAGGCCTTGTTCATGTAGTACGTAGTAGAACTCCTGAATTAATTAGAACCAAGTTTTGCTCTGTTATTGTGTGGCCTTTCCAGGGGATACCCAAAGAAATTCAATGAGTCCAACTCAGTTCGTCTGTGGCTCGCTGTTTCAGCCACGAGAACATGTAAAACTGAGACGGGCTTTACATTCAATGCACTGAGGTCCAAATTGCTGTCCCCGTTAATATCACTCTCGAACAATCTGTTAATGATTATATTGTTAAGGCATGTATTAATACAAACAAAATGTTGATTTTTGTTTGTTGTTAATTCTTTCGGATTAGCAGTAATTTTTAGACTTTTTACGCACGTGATATCACGAGCAGGTTTTAACGTGGCAATGTCATCGAAATCCAACGTCATCGGCTGATCTGCATAGAATTTTAAGGATTTAGGAGCTGCATGTCTTGACGCTTTGATTCTGAAATGATGGAGCTATTCAAAAACAAGACGAAAATAAGTATCTGCCGATAATATCAGCTTTCAATATTAATTTTTATCGATTTGGAGCAGTTTCCTTGTAAAATGTACCATCATTGGCTGCTGGAAGGCATAAATCATTAACAACTTTCCAACTCCATTGCCGGAAGTTAATTTTCGGCCATCAAGAAAGCCCTGGAAGGAACTAACACTTAAATCATTGAAACAACGACAATTCTTCTTGTCCAAGTAAGTGGAAATATTGAATATTTGGTGGTGATCAGGAGTAGGGGCTCTATTGGAAGATGATGGCTCTTGATCTGATAGGGATGCTTGTGTGCCAAAATGTATTACTTCCCGTTCCAGTTTTGCAGGATCTTTTCCCTGAAATAAAAATCATTGAATAAATCTTCTTTATGTCCCTATTGTATTTACAAAATGAGATTCTTAAGGAAATCGAAATATTTTTATAGAATTTTAAGGGAACCTCAAATCGGTCGATTAAATTTTTGTTCTTGTAGAGAACGAAGGTTGGATATCCTTGTAAATTGTACTGAGCACTTGTGATTTTGCATTTTTCTGCGTTCACCTACAGAATACATTTTAATAATATTTTGAACTAGATAATATGCAGTATCACTTGCTTTACATGCAATCGTGTGAGAAATATTTTATAAATTACTTTCACGAAAAGAGTGTTTGGATACAAATCTGCAAATTGGCGCATATAAGGTGCCATATCTGTAAAAGGAAAGAAAAAATAGCTTTGTCATGTAATTGCAACTAAACTGATAAGTTGTGTGATCAAGCGAAAGTAGTTTTCATGCTGATATGTAAGTATGTATTGTAAATAAATTTGTAGGATTGCTTCGTAAAATGCTTAAATTATTTTTAAAAATATCTTGGAAAACTGTAAATTGGTACAGTAAGAAATGACCTCTGCAGAACGGGCACCAAGTTGTATAAAATTCAAAGACTGCAAGTCTGGGATCGTCCACAGTGTTTCTGAGAGTAAAATCGAAATCCGTATCTGTGTTCACATGCTTCAAATTTTTTGTGTCCATATTTGCCTTTCTGTGGAAGCGTTCCAATTAAGAGTAACCGATATTGATCTGACCTGATCTGGATTTGTTTCACTAATTTAAGTTTAACTAGCTCAATTTAAACTAAAATTTATGTGACTACAATGAAAATGGAACAATTTCCTTACTAGAATTTAGCTGAGATGATTTTAAAAATACTACAACTTCACTATAATTTTGATCTAATTCAACATTAGAAATCTTTGTAATTTCGTCGTATTTTTCTAATTTGTTTTCATGCATTGCATTGCATTGTATGCAAATTCATACCAAGCCCAAAATTATGTTGCGAAGCAACTACATGCTAATCTCAGTATGCATGCAAGAAGAATAATGAAATTTTATTCATTAACTGTCCTTACATTTAAGGATTGCCACTTGACACAGTACTACAATATAG